>JAJHUR010105658.1:1154-92453 GCA_027495735.1 Lutjanus campechanus
TCTGCCTACTCACTGTGACCTTATTGTTTTGTATTGTATCATTTTATGCCCATTGGTGTCACTGTAATTTGTGATCAATTTGGGTGATATAGTGGGAAGTGACTTAGTGCATTATTTAAGTACTGTAATAAACCAGTTTTGGGGTAATAATTTTATGCTATAATTCCACATTACTGTATCGTGTTTCAGACAGAATTGTTGTCATTTTTACTTCACTGCTTCTATCTTACAGCTGCCATTTCTACTTTGGCTACTTATAAAATCTGATGCATTTTTCTAGATCAAATTGCTCAATGCTATCAGTTAAATTTAGCTTCGTCTCTGGAATAATCTTTGAACCTAATAAGAAACAGAATATCTCATTTTGACGTTCAGTTTACTGAAATTCACTGAAATTTTTACTCTGAAAGCCAACTATTTGAATTTAGGTGGTCTGAATTCACCTCTTTGAAGGACATATAGATATAAAATAAAAGTTCCCATTATAACATGTACATATGTGAAATCATCTTCTAAGTATCAGTAGTCACTACATCACACACTGACTGAGGTTGGACTAGATTTATTATTATTTTATTACCATGCTATTAAACTTGTTACAGGGTTCATGTGTGACTGAAGCACTAAGCTTACTCTGTTGTAGGCAGCTAAACATTCCAGGATCCATAAATCAGATTAGTTTAATCTTTGAACAAATACCAAATTAGCCTCAGTGGTGCCTCAAAGGGGCAGGGTTAGCTTCTTTCATCCAGTGGCTTCATGTGTTGAGTTTTGATTTAAATTAATTGTTGCAGCGGTTCCCAAACTTTTTATGTTATGCACCCACTTCTACACCCCAACCTGGGTGATGTGTGCCCACACCTTCAAATAAGATGCAACATAGCCTATTAATTGCACTCGTTATAAATGTAAGTGTAGAATTATACTGGAAACATGAAGTTTATACATTCATATTTGACATAACAAAAGCTTCTTAGAGGACTTAGTATTTTGCACCAGCGTTCAGCGATCATGCAGGGAGAAATAAATATGTTCAAGAAATAAAAGAGAAACAGAGATATCAATGGCA
The DNA here is from genome assembly GCA_027495735.1 of Lutjanus campechanus. NCBI lineage: Eukaryota > Metazoa > Chordata > Actinopteri > Lutjaniformes > Lutjanidae > Lutjanus > Lutjanus campechanus. The sequence goes on from JAJHUR010105658.1 coordinate 2,224, forward strand.
TCCACTTGCAGTAATGTCATTGGACCATAATACAATGCAACTGCAAGATTTGTTGAAATTTTAGCAAGCGATGGAAAATCTTGGTCTCTTGTTGTAACGGTGCTTTTTAAAATCACCCTGTCCCATCAGTTTTCATGCACATTCTCTTGAGGTAAAACAATAATATCTGAACTATATATATACATGGCATATTAGGAACAATGGGCTGTCCAAAAAGTGAATTACACCTCTTGATCACTAAATAATGTCTTTATTATTTTGTATTGATGATGATGATGATGTCATTTTGTGAGTGGAATATTCCTTTAATTAAATTTTCTTTTTTTCGCAGCATTTTTTGACTGAGGAGTCGGGATACTCTTGAGCCTTGAGGTCAGAGGTCAAAGAGCCATGGGACCCAGGAAGGTGCTGGTAACCGGGTGCTCCTCTGGCATCGGTTTGGCTGTGGCTGCACGTCTGGCAAAGGATGAGCTCAGACGGTTTAAAGGTCAGCCCTTCACTCTCCTCAACCAAAACAGAGTAGATGATAGAAATAAGCACAGCCACTGACAGCTGGTGTGTTCACTGTTTATCTGAGGCAGTGGTCGCCACAATGAGGGATCTTAGGAAACGGGAGGCCCTGGAGAAAGCGGCAGGTGACTCCTTAAACAAAACCCTGGAAATCAAAGAGTTAGATGCCTGTTGTGAAGCCTCCATCAGAGAGTGTGTCAACAGCCTGCCGGACAGACGAGTGGACGTTCTTGGTCTGTCGCCTCTCAATCACATTCTCATAGGCACCTTTTAGGTTAATCTATCTTTCTACAAGCATATAATGACATAGGATACTCTGTTATAGTGAACAATGCTGGTGTTGGCATGATTGGACCACTGGAGTGCCAGAGCATTGCTGCAATGAAGGAGCTCTTCGACACAAACTTCTTTGGCCTGGCACGGCTGGTCAAAGAGTTGCTGCCTGACATGAAGCGGAGGCAAAGCGGCCATATTGTGGTGATGAGCAGCGTCATGGGAATACAGGGTGTGTTTGTTTGTGTCAGTTAAATTACAGAAGAAACAATTACAAGAGAGTTAAGAGGTTGCTGACCGGTTTCCCTCTGTTACTACGCAGGGCTTCTGTTCAATGACGTCTACTCTGCCTCCAAATTCGCTGTGGAAGGATTTTGTGAAAGTCTGGCAGTACAAGCAATGAAGTTTAACATCAAGTGATTACATGTCCTGTAAAAAATGCTCTAGCTTTAGCAACTTAAAGCTGCTACAAGGAGCTTTAATATTGTGTTGATTTTGGAGCTCCCTGTGGACAAAAGCTGTAGTGTTTCCACAGTAACAACAAAACAAAATTTAGAATTACCTAAGTAAAAATCTCCTCCTGTTTCTTTTTAATTGGCTAATGTGCTACTGACTGTAACTTTGCCTTTCATCTAACTTCAAGGAGAATCCATCCCAGTGGCAGGCATTAAGAATATATAGAAATAGCTGATGATTTCAACTGTTTAATAACCAGTGAAATATTCCTTGTAGTAGTTTTAATGCAGCCAACCCAACAACTTAAACTTGAGTAAGTCCACAACGGTAAGCTTTTTACAACTTGACTGTAATGTATCTTCTCTGTCACAAGGACGACCTTAGTGGAACCTGGCCCTGTGGTAACAGAATTTGAAAGGAAAGTGTATGAGGATGCTGTGAAGATGGATCTGTCAGGGACGGACGAGGAGACCGCCAAAATCTTCCGTGAAATTTACCTGCCATACTCTAAAAAGGTCTTCGCTTCATTAGGGCAGACACCAGAGGAAGTTGCTGAGGCAAGTGATGATGATTATGTTACTATTTCAGTTCAAAAGTCACTAAAAATAATTGTGTTTATGCATTTAGTGTAAATGCATAATGAGGAAGTCTCCTCCAGTGCTGAAATATTTTTGTTTCTGTTATTCAGCAAACTGTTAAGGTGATCACAGCCAAGGAGCCTCCACTGCGTCACCAGACCAACCGCCTGTACATGCCGATGACCGCACTGAAGCATGCAGACCCGACCGGTCGACTGCCGCTGGACACCTTCTACAAGATGATCTTCAAACATGACAAAGTGTTCAATGCTACTCTCGGGGTGCTGCGAATGCTGCAGAGGCGAGCAGGGAATGCATAAAGATTTCATCGCACAGACTATAAATGTTATTGTTAAGGAGATAGTGATTGACTGTGGTAGGTACAACTTTTTTAAAGCACAATGTCAAACTGTGAGGTGACACAAGTTTCCTTCTGAGCAGCAGTGAACATGGCGTGATACGGTAACTCTAGAAATAACATTTTATCCTCATGTACTGTAAATATGCACAAAGTATTTATGGATTTCTTATCAGAAAACAAGTAAAGTATGGAATAATAGCACCATACTGTGTATGATTTATCCAGTTGGTAGACTGGCAAACAAACAAACAAACAAACAAATAAATGATCCATATTTAAACATAACAGATTTCTTATTTATTACTGTTATACCATTTAGGCTGTATCACTGCAATGCTTTCAAAGAATATTTACATCCTTTCCAAAACATCCAGTTGATTCCAGTCCCACTGACACTGGCTTTTTCCATACCGCCGTCCTGGTCTTTGTTCAAAGAGAACTTCTGGCCATCATGTCCACTTAGTGAATTTCCTCCAAAAACAAACAAACAAACAAAAACAAAAGAAAGACAACAAGAAAATGGATTGTTCCATGGTTTCAGGCTATGTTGTAATAGCTTTTGCTATATATCTTGCACTTAGCAGCATATCATTTCACATTCTATTAAACTTACTAGCTCCTCCATCTTTGAAGCCACTAAAGCTAAGCTTGGAGCCATTCTGGTCTGGAGCCACAATGTGGGGAGAGAAATGGACATATGCTATCACCCCTCAAAAGTCTTCCATTTCTACCCTCACTTCACAGCCCTTAGAAGCATGTTTTTCAGACCTTGCAGAAACAACACTTACACAAGGATGCAATAGAAAAACTCACGAAAGTACTAGTGGATTAATCGAAAAATCACCAAAATCTCATTCACAAACATCAACTCGTAACCAAACAGTCATCTCCAGATGCTTGTCCAAATCCCTTTCTGCAGCCTACATGACCCATCTTTGATAAAAGATCATGCTGCAAATGCTGCAAATCGAGGTTCAGTGTTTACCTCATTGCTGCCTGTATTTCCCTCACTTCTAATCCTGCTTAGTTGCTCAGTTGGCTACATATTTTGGTTAAGGAACATTCCATTTTTGGAACTGCAAAAAAGCAAATGCAATGCCCTATCCTGCAATGGGATGTAGTCTAAATAAAAGAATGTTGTACATAAAACAGTGTTTAAATTATAATATTTATTATAGACTGGTCCTGTTGTACAAATCATTGCAACAGTTAACTAGAAGTAAGAACGCTGGGCAGCAGACTGTCACTGGAATGAGGAGAAAAACAATATGACCCTGAAATCAAAACACAAAACCTGCTTTGAGCACTTTAAATATTTTGCATGAAGTAGCACAACTTTATGATAATCCTTCCAAGGGCATATTGGTTAGAGGTTTGGCTCCTTTATGGCAAATTTCCAGAAAAAGCTAAACTTCAAGAAAGTAGGCGGTTGACTACAGCTTAAAATAAGATGAGAAGTACCAATCTGTCCTGAAAAAAAGTGTGTACCAAAATGATGAGTTGGCTATAACCCCGTCTCTCCTTTTTAAGCTAATGTTTAATTATGTAAAACTACATTGGATGTACGTGGCCACAGTATCATGGGGACTTAACATTCAGTCTAATACAATAATCCTCAAGTAGTGTGATTTTTGTTCATGCTAACAGGCGTTCATACATCTTTATAATCATTTTTTAGTCTGTTGCAAAATAATATGTAACTTGGAGTATAATTTAGTCCAATACACTAGGACCACAAACTGATTTCTGGTTGCAAAGATCACATTTATTGTGAGGTTGTTCCATCGGCTGGAAAGAATAAGGATATAAAACTTGAATTATCAGTATTGGGTACTTGCATTTTCAGTTTTATTTTAATGGTTATGATTATGAGGACTGGAATTAATGAACATCCTCCTCTAAAATATGAAACAAACACTGAACACGAGGACACACACATGTAGTTCCCTACAGTTTTTATTATAAGTAACTTATTTTACAACTTTTGACTGTAGAAAGAAAAACCGTGGAAAGGTTTTATATACAATGATTTTGAACTACTTTTAAACAAGTATGGAAATTAATAATGATAGAAAATATCTATGACTGTTCTAATAACACAAGACCAATAAAATATCAGTCACAGCCTCAGTTTCAAATAATGCTAAATGAAGTACATTTTATTTTTGTCCTTTTTAGTACATAACAATCATTTTTTTAGAAACATAAGACTTCTCAAGCAAAGATCTACCCAGAACAAACATATTTACAAACAGAAGTTGGGAGGTTGAAATGTACAAAACACTTAGTGCGACCTGGTAGGGAAATTGAAAGACCAGTTATATATAAAAATAAAAATTAAAAAACAAACAAAAAAACAGTGGCTGAGTCTATAGTGAACAGGATAAAACAATGAATGACAGATAAACTCAGTCTATGACACAACTAGGGGCAGTGTTAGGTCACCACAAAAGTAACAGCTACGGGTGGTGGCCTACTTATTTCTGATGATGAAAATGCAATGGTTACTTTCTCAAAATTCTAGTTTATTATCAATTGACTTTATGCTGAAACGTCATCAGTACATTAGGAGAGGATGATCTCTATCCTACACACTCAGGTCATGTGGGGATAGAGAGTTGGTCAAACATTACACAAAGTTAGGTGGATGACTGGAGTGTCATCTCAGAATTTTGTAAAAAGTTAAAGGGTGCAGCACTACATAGTAGTGTTCTTTCCTTCACTCTCTTCTAACAGTCATCTCAGATACAACTCCAAGGCCCCTGGACTGCAAGCTACTGTCGATGCAAAGGGAACTGTCCCACTGCATGCCATAAAACACCTCCCTGAGGAGTGACAGGGCATCAGCAGTCACAGCCCAGCAGCCACACGCTCACACTGACCATCGCTCCACCACAGACACTACCAGAGACGAGGTGAGAGTGTCAATGAGATCTCAACTGCCACAGATTCAGTCCAGTGAAGGACATGATGAACTTCTGCCTGTCTGCCATCTGGTTTTCTGTGTTGGATGCCGCTGAAAGGCGCAGCATGCAGACTCAACAAGACAGGCAAAATGGAGGAATGTTTGCAGGGAAGAGTGATATAAAATAGCAGCTGATAAGCATAGCTTAGTACATCTGAAGTGATGTTTAAAAAAAAAAGGTTTCCATGGTTTTCACAAATATACAGAGTATAAAACAAATGTCACAAACAAAAAAATAAAACATAAACTAAACAGGGCAGTGAGAGGCTGATTTTAGAGGCAAAACAATTCTCTGTTTGAAACAGTTTCTTAAAGTGAACGAAAACAAGCTTCAAAACTGACTGGCTGACAACAGACAGCTGACAGAAGAGTCCGGTAGAATCAGTGAGCAACCACAGTTGAATTTGGAACATTACACTTAAAACTACAGATTTATTTTGAAAGGTCATGAGGAAGATGCCACCAATATACCATAAATATCCATTGTAGTCAAATGTTGTATTTGACCCACACTTGCCCTCTGAGGCTGGCCACTTGAAGTGCTTCAGAAACACTCATCTACATTCTTATTCATAATACTCATATATAGAAAGTAATCAATTACCACAATCCAATCAAATTAGAACATATCACTACTGCTGAGCAACTCTTAATATAGATTTGCTAGAACCAGTTTATCATCCTTACCAGCTTTTGTTGGCCTCCCTAAATAAATATCAGTCAAGAGGGGTGAAAATGCCTCTTTCTGTCTGTTGACTGGTCTGAATGATGAATTATATTCCTTTGCCATCACTTGCCATACTGGCTAAATAACATGAAGGCCGTATAAAATAGGAGGGGCTGGCACAATAGGACAGAAAGAGCAGTAAAAAAGCAGTTCAGAGAGATAAAAACAATAAATAAAAATAAATGAATTCCCTTCAACATTTTACTTTTTACTCTTGTCTACTTTTTAAATGTTTGTTAGTTTCCAGGAGAGCATCCCTAAGTCTTTGAAATGAAAGACTTGGTTTTCTTCATATATTTTTTTTTATAATAAAAAACAAGTCCATCTGTGACAGAATTACTTCATTAAATTGTCTGCTGTTTTTTCAGACAACACACATTTCCCTTTACTTTTTTTTCTCTGCAGACATCACTAGCAGACGGTCCTCGTGATAAACATAGTCAATCCAAATCCAATGAAAATCTTGGAAACAGGCTGACACATATAAAGACAGACAGGCCCATGAGCCAGTCCACAAATTCTTTTACCCCAGGTCCCTTTTTAAGCAGGGGCCATGAGATCTTCACGCAAACACCTGCATCTTGCCATTGGCCTCTGGGATTTGAGTAATTTGGGTCTGCGCAGGGCCAGCAACTGCTGGGCTGGGTGTGGAATCTGACCAATCAGAGACGCAGTGAGGAGAGGGGCTGGACCAGGGCTCAGGAGACTCTGGGGAAGGGGTCAGGTAGGGATGCTCACTGGGCAAATGGAGGTAATGCTTGGGTGTGGCATCTAGTGCGGATGAGTAGCTGTGCTGGGAGGGAGGAGTTGGGTAATCCTCCGTTCCTGCAGTGCTGCCACTAGGCTGGGAGGGCAGAGCCTGAGTGGGCTGGGCTGCTGGTGTGGCTGCCTGTGGGGGCTGAGCAGGAGGCTGTGGCTGAGAGGGCTGTTGAGGCATCTGCTGCTGCTGGAAGAAGGATGGTGGCGGCTGGGAAGTCTGGGGTGTTGGTGGGGTGGAGGTACCCATGCGGGCCATGCTTGGGGTAATGGTGTGGTTGATGAGTTGCTGCTGTTGCTGTTGTTGTTGCTGTTGCTCAGCAATGGAGGGCAGCTTGACTGGGCTGATAGTGGGTGTGGAGGTAACAGGTGTGGGCTGCAGCATGGTATTACGGTAGATCTGCTGTTGGTGCATCAGCATGTTCTGCTGCTGCATGGCTGGGCTCTGGGGGTGCATACCTGCCTGGCTACTCTGCACAAGATTCACCACCTGCTGACCACACTGGGAGGAGGGGGGCATCCGGTTGTGCCAGTCAAAGGGCACACTGACAGGACTCACCATACCCATGTTTAGCCCCATCTGGCCTGAACTCAGCACGTAGCCATGGTTGACATCTGAAGCCATGGAGACGCGTCCCTGCAAGGACATTCCTCCAGCTCCCAGGTCGTTCAGTTGGGCTAGAGACACAGCAAAGGGGCCACCTCCCTCCAACATACTACTATGTACCATTGGGGTGTTTGGGACAGACATGGAGGAGTGGAAGAGCCCTGGTGACTGCATGGCCACGGGGGAAGTGGGGTTGGTGATGTAGCCAGCATTGCTAGCTCCCCCATGGGGTGAGTCCAGTGAGTCGACTGGGGACAAGGTAACTGAGCTCTCCAGTAAGGCACTCTGCATGTCCAAGGTCAGCTTCTTGTTGCGGGCCTTGACCGACTCCTTCAGACTGGTAGCATGTTGGCCTGCCAGGCTAGAACCCTTGGCTCCAGGCCGACGGTTCTTTTTGCCCTGTGGGGTGTTCTTCAGACTAGGTAGAAAGGCGCTGGGCGGGCACATAAGAGGAGACAGAGTGTGTCCCCCAGTGAGGTGGTGTCCAGTCCCTCCATGGCCCTGGGGACTCCTTACTGTGTTGTACTCATCAAGAAGCTGCACAATGTCGTGATGCATACGCTCCTGAGCAATATCCCTCGGCAACCTGTCCATATGGTCTGTGATCTCTCTGTTTGCAAAGTGAGCCAGCAGCACCCTCACAGCCTCACAGCTGCCCTCGCGGGCGGCAAGGAACAGGGGGGTTTCCTCCTAAAAAGAGAAACAGAGCAACAAAACAGAGACATTGTTAGATATCTCAATTCAAGCCATGCTGATCCAAAAGTGTGGTTAAACAGTAAAAATGGATGTCATACCTTGAGATCTTGCATATCTTTGTTTGCACCATTCTTCAGGAGGGCAATAGTGGCATCCACATTGTTAACTGCAGCAGCCCAGTGCAAGGCAGATTTACCTAAAAGAGATGACAAGTGAATATGACAGTGAATATTATCACAAAAAAGGAACATCTGCATTAGGACATTCACTTGAGCGAAAAATAACACCAACTTACCCAGTTCATCAACTGCATTGACGTCAGCATGACAAGTGATGAGTTCCTCTACCATGCCCTCTACTGCCAGCCGTGCCGCCAGGATCAGTGCGGTGGAGCCATCGTACATACGGGAATCAAGATCAGTAGCCCGGTTTCGTATCAGGATCTAGGAGGAAATTATGGAGTTCAACATTATAATTTATACAACACATATGCTAAAGTAGTTTACAGGCATTTGAACCACTGATATGGCCATTTAACAGTATACGTTGATGTCTGTTTACCTGGAAGACACCCTGTGCATCTGCAGCCACCGCAGCATGTAGCGGCGTACGTCCGGTGTTGTCCTGAGCATTGGCATCTGCCCCAGCATCCAACAGCCTCTTAGCAGCATCAGCACGAGCGTAACGAGCAGCTAGATGGAGTGCTGTCTCACCAGTGCGGTCTGTTTGGGCAGCAAGTGATGCACCCTGGTAGATTAGGTCAGAGATGATGTTGGCTGAACACTCCTCATTCTCCTCCTCCTCTGCGACCTCAGGCTCTAAGCCGCCTCCACAGAATGATGCCAGCATCAGAGGTGTAAAACCATCTGTTAGGAGATGAAAACAGGCACGGGTGAGTTTGTGTCTGCCAAAATGCCCAACATAACAGATCATATCAAGAAAGTAAAACCTAGATTTTCTCACTACCAACCTGGGCCTCGGACATTAACATCCATGCAGTCACTTTCAAACTCTCCTTGAGGTGGGGTGAGGGCCATGGTGGGAGGTACACGAATGTCTGCAGCTGCTAGGTGATGTTGTGTCCACTGCCTGCTGTCCACTGCATCTTCACTATCTGAGAGCATACTTGGCTCCTCAACCTGAACAAAAAACTCAATTTCATTAATTATTACATCACTAAATGCAGGCTGTTGTAAAATTTACACTCTTGTGCTAGTGTGTACATAAACTGATGAGGACCATTTCTTATTGTAAAGTAGTTGTGTAACTGACCTTGAGCCTTTTTGCCTCTGGGCAGTCAGAGTCCATCCACTGGTCACTGTGATCTCCAAGGAGAGATTCCTCCACAGTTTTTGGCATATGTCTGTTTATAGATGAATATGTTAAACAATGTAAGCATGAGGAAAAACACTTCAAAACCAATTCATACAGTAATGTAATTCACAAGTATGTATGAACATACTTCATTCCCAGAGCATCCTGGCCCACAGGTTCCCTCCGGTTCTTGTTGCTGCTGGGTTCCTTCTTGAGGAAGAAGCCCTCAGGGAACCAGAGGGTACTGTGTTCTCTCTTTCGGCGAGCAATCAACATGCCAATCACCAGGATGATCAACAGGAAAAGAGAAGCCATCCCCACCAGCATCAGCTTGGCCCAGTCAGGTATCTCATTAGATATGATCCTATTTTCACCTGTGGAGAGAAGATAAAGTAGTAATCACACATTTGTTCCTTGTTCGCGTTACAAGTTCATGTTGTGTTCACGAACTTCCTTGGTCAACTGGTGTCCCAGCTGTGTGGAGTGAACAAAAGAGATGTGCCAGTGAACGTAAACACCAAGTGGACAGAAAAAGAGACCTCACTCTCTGTAAGTGCAAGTCTTGTGATGTGGCCCTCTGTCTCATTGTCGACAGCTTTTTGTTGCAAATATTTATACGTAGTTTGATTTTATCTCAATGCTACCTTTGTATGTCTACATTTTCAACATTCAAATGCTTGATTGAGCATGTTTGTGTTTTTTTATATTAAATAAAAACACAGTTTTTCGAAATCAGATTTTATGTGTTTTGTGTGTTTGGGTAAAATATGTTGATATAGTATGTCAAAGCTAAAAAAAAAAAAAGGTCATGCTGAAAAAGCCAATACAAACATGGGCATGATACATATATTTTTAGTTTGATATATAAAGGAAAAATCAAAAGCAGCCAAAAATGGCTGGTTTTAAGTATTCCTACTCACCACGAGCTTCTATAATTGGATAAGGGAAGCGGAGCATTTCTACAGCTGACAGGGCTCCCAGGTACTCTGCAGCACTGTCAGCAGTAGGGAAACAGTCCTCAGAGCCCTGAGAGCACAGACGGTTGTCTATTTCCAGGTGCACTATGGACCTACAGGAATAGCAGAAAGGCAGATCTTTAGTGTTACATACAATCTACATGGAAGACTACAGCTTTTATACTGTATACTTCACTGACCCAATGACCTCCTGTTGAGGCTGCAGCTCCCGCTTGTGGCGCGAATCTTTACGAGTGTACGGGCGGATCATAGCTTCTCCATTCGGGTCTAGCCGAAAGCGCAGAGAAGTGTGTAGGATAGCACTTAATTTCTGCAGAAAAGCTGTGCTGGTGCGGAGAAGTTCCTCTGGAGGCAGTAGGACAACCAAAACCAAGACACCTTCAGCAAGTTCTTCTGGAACCTTTGCACAGTCCAAGCCATCCCAGCCACATTCCTCTGAGTTGCAGCCCTGGTCACACCGTCCGTCAGCATAGTGGTCGATACAGTAGGTTTCATATATTGGACTGTAGATGACAAAAACAGGAGGATCAGCAAGTTTTGCTCAGATCACTACAGAAAAAAAAAGAGAAATCCTGTTGAGAGTAAAAGTAAACTCACTTGCAAACTTTCTCCTTGTTTTTGCAGTCAAAATTATCATACAGACAAACAGCGTTGTTGCATGACTCATCACATTGGCTGTTGTTGAAGACACGCCAGCAGCGAGGGTCAGTACATCTAGCCCAGGGGTTCGCCGCAAGAGAACAATCACCGCCGTCCCAGCGACAAGCGAATGTGTTACATTCCTTGTCACAAACACCATCATTGGCTTTGCTGTGACAATCTGCTATAGGGCATGAGGGTGTCACATGGTTGGGATATGTACTGAGGCTGCTCTGCTCGCACCGTTTACCAGTCCAGCCACTGGGACACTGGCAGTAGAAGAACGGGAAGTTGGTCTCTTCAGTGCACAAACCTCCATTCCGGCAAGGCTGGGATGAACAGCCCTCATTACTGCGATGTTGACACTGGGGTCCACCATAACCTGGCAGGCAGGTACAGCGCGCTCCCCTTGTGGTGAGTGCACAGCTACCTCCGTTGTAGCAGGACAGCTCCCGACAGGACATGCTTCTTTCACAGTTGGGCCCAGTATAACCCTAAAGATGGACATCATTCATGCACTTAGACTGTGAACTTTTAAAACACAAACAAGAAATGTATGATGCTTAAAACTGCAAAATCAATGTGAATGTACACTTACAAGCTGACATGTGCAGGTGTATCCTAAAGCAGAGCTGCTGGATACCGAACAGGCTCCACCATTCTGACAAGGCTGGGACTCACACACACTGAACCTGCTCTGACATCTTCGACCTAAAAACAACATATTGATGGTAAATCTCTGCAATCAGAGGAGAATATTTTACACAAAAGGAATTCACATCGAGAGGCTGAAAGGAGCCTCCTGTTGTCTCACCTGTGAAGCCAGGCTTGCAGACACATTGGTAGTCATTGGGCAACTGGATGCAGTCCAGACTGTTGGAGGGATTGCAGGGGTTAGAGAGACACTCATTTATGTCTCCCTCACATCTTTCTCCTGTGAATCCAGGGGGGCAATTGCAGCGATATCCACCCACTCTGTCCACACAGGTGCCATTGTTGAGGCACTTAGGAGGAGCACTGCGCAGCCTCAGGGGTGGAGCACAGTCATCTTCATTGATCTCACAGAGAACACCTTTAAAGGAGATGAATATTAAATACTACATATTGTCTTTTATTCACACATAGTGAAGAATCTTTAGTAATAAACATAGGTTTCTGTTGAATATGTGCACACATACCCAGTGTGCCAGGAGGGCAGGAGCAGATGTAATGTCCCACCAGATCAATGCAAGTGCCTCCATTCTGGCAAGGATGAGACTGGCACTCATTGATCTCTATCTCGCAGTTCTGTCCAGTATAACCTGGCATACACTGCAATGACATGTAGATGACAATTACATAATCTCCTCAATTGGGATGAAGCACCATGTGAATACTGAGAAACGTAACATTGACAAAGCAATGGACTCACGTCACACTGGTACCCTCCCACATATCCCCTGCAGGTGGCACCATTGCGGCAGGGTTTGTCTTCGCAGTGGTCCACTTGGCTTTCACAATAGCTTCCAGTGTAGTGAGGATGACATTTACAATAGTGAGTATTCCCAGTGTTGACACAGTGACCATCGTGGTGGCATAGCTCTTCTGTCTGGATCCCTGATTAGAAAGATTTGGGATAAAATTTTACTTTAATTACTCAGTTACAACATAGATGCAGGCTGCAAGTTCAAATGTCATTATGTACAGAACATAGAAATACCTCTCTGGCGAGCAGCCGTTTCACAGGAGACTCTCGGGATGTCACAGTAACGTCCAGACCAGCTGTTAGTACAATCACAGATGAAGGAAGCATCCTTTTGGCGACAGCGTCCTCCATTTTGGCAGGGGGATGAGCGTCTGCACCAGTCAACTGGAGTCTGATTAGGACGGAGACAGAAAATTATCAGCATTAATTAATCTAAAAGCATAAATTTATGATGACTCTTGGACTTAACAAGACTTTTTAAGTGTCTATGAGTGTGTGTGTTTCTGTGTGTGTGTGTGTGTACCTGGCAGCGGTTGCCAGTGTAGCCCTTGGGGCAGGAGCAACGGAATGACGCCAGGGCATCTTGACAGATGCCTCCGTTGAGGCAGGGCTGGGAGTCACACTCATTGACTTCATACTGGCAGTGGGAGCCAGTGAAGCCTGGGCGGCAGGTACAGGAATAGCCATTAATTTCATCTGTGCACGTCCCTCCATTGAAGCAAGAGCTGCCAACACAAGTAAAAATGTTCATTTAAATTTAGAAGTTTTATTCAGTAGTTATATACACGTGAGCGGGTTGATAAAGTACAACATGTGATGTCTCCATGACTCAACACAAGCACACTAACTCACCTTTCGGTGCAATCAAGGATGTCGGTTTCACAGTGGATGCCAGTAAAGCCAGGCCTACAGGTGCAGGTGTAGGAGTTAACATAATCTGTGCATGAGCCTCCATTTTTGCAGGGGGAACTCTGGCATTCATTGATCTCCAAAGCACAGCGGGGTCCAGTGAAGCCTGGCAGGCAGCTACAGTGGTAGGAGTTCACACCGTCTGTGCAGGAACCTCCACTTAGGCATGGATCTGATGGAACAAAAGGAAAGGACAACTTTGGTCAAGTACAATAAATACATGGACCTGGTATTCTGTTTCACAGCAACCGATAGTTGTAGTAATTAAGCATGTCAACTTAATGCGAGCACTTACTAGGAGCACAATCATTGATATCAGTTTCACAGGTCAACCCACTATATCCAGCTCTACAGGAGCACAGGAAGCCTCCAAGTGTGTTTGTGCAAGTTCCACGGTTCTTGCAGGGGTTTGAGATGCATTCATTCACATCTATGTTACACAACTGACCTGAGGGAAGAAAACGAAAGGTACAGTAAAGTTTAACTCAAGATCATAAGTGTTTATTCATTATGACATTCGAGCTTCCAGACAGATTATCTCACAATATTTGAGTGGGCACACAGGGTGTAAAAGTACAAAATTTTCTAACCTTGCCACCCTGGCTGGCAGTTACATTGATAGCCCAAGTAGTCCGGTGTGTGTGTGCAGACAGCATGATTGGCACAAGGGTTAGGGGAGCAAGGGGTGAGGACCTCAGCACAAGTGGGTCCACTGTAAGGAAGTTCACACAGACAGGTGAAACTTGCCACACCGTCCACACAAGTCCCCTTGTTCAGACAGGGACTGGAGGCACATTCGTTGATGTTCACCTGGCAGAGGTTGCCTGTTGGAGGGGCAGACAGAAGACATTAAAACATATAGCAAAACTAAATTTTAATGAGACCAAGACTTGCACATTATTAATACACCACTAGGGGGAGGTAGACGATTGTCACTGTGGAGAAGGAGAATGATGGAAGCCTTTTGTCACACAGTCTAGACTAAAAGTCTGGAAGATACTCAGTTAAGTGACTTAAATTACTGCACACGCTGTATGCTGCATGTGTCCGTCCCTCTCTTTGTACTGTACTTTTTGATGCAGCCACCCTCTCACCTTTAAAGCCTTGGCGACATTTGCAGGTGAAGCCATTGAGCTGGTCTATGCATGTGCCAGCATTCTGGCAGGGACTCGGCAAACAGTCATTCCTGTCCAGATCACAGTTCTTCCCCACCCATCCGGGCTCACAGTCACAGCGGTAACTGGAAATACAGGAGTACAGTCAATAATAATGAATTGATTTACAAGTTGGAACAACAAGCTTGAGTCACTTTAAACTGGGACAAAGGGTGTAACAGTTCATACCCGTTGATGTCATCCCTGCATGCGCCATGGACACATGGGCTGCTGCCACACTCATCCACCTGGGAGTAACAGTAGGGGGGCTTAAAGCCCTCCGGACACTGGCAGTGAAATCCATTCTCTTCATCTACACATGTTCCCCCATTCCTACAGGGGCTAGATGCACACTCATCTATCTCCACATTACACTTGGGACCTGGCAGGAGACATTATCAAAGTGTGTTTGTCAGCATTTCCAGTGAGGCTTGATTTTTCATTAAAAATTTGTGGTTTCATTTTCAGGGCCTTACCAGTGAAGCCAGGTTTGCAAACGCAGTCATAGCGATTGATGCCATCTTTGCAGATGCCATAGTCACATGGGTTACTGGCACAGTCATCAAAGTTTATCTCACAGTTCATGCCTGTGTTCACAAAGAAGAGTTAAGAGTTTTTACATTAGGCTTTAAGAATATTTTAACAGTGCAATAAAATATGATTCACTATAGAAAATGTTAGTGAAAATTGTAGGATTTTTCATATATGTATTCCTCACTACTGTTGTTTTAGCCTAAAGCCAAATGTTGGCTATCCTGTCATTTTAAAAGTTTTTAATTTAAAGGTTTGAATTAACAAGGTCTGACTGTGTTTATGGACTGTGTGTTTCCTCATACCTGAGGTTCCATGTTGGCATTGGCAGATGTACTTGTTGACCAGGTCCACACACTTGCCCCCATTCTGACATGGGTTACTGTGACACTCATTGAGCTGGTTCTCACAGCGATAGCCTGTGTAGCCGGCATCACAGTTACAGGTGTAGCTGGCAATGCCATCTATGCAAGTACCATGGTGGCATGGGTCAGGCTGACAGTTGTTGATATTACTCTCACAGAGTGTCCCCTCATAACCTAAAGTGGGAAAAAAAGCATAAATGGAGATTGATGTTAAGGATGTGATCAATTGATGCAGCAAAGCTTCTAATTTTCCTCTTTTCTCCCCAGTTCATTTGTTATTTCATTAAACTTCCTGTCTGTTTCTCACTTTTTCTTTATACAAGCCTCTACAGTTTTGGGCTCTGATCACTGTGGTTTCCATGTCAACGGTGTCTGTGTGTTAGGCAAGTAAGTGTTGGTTTGTGTGGTATGTGTGTGCGCAGTGCTGAGTTGGGCAAAGCAGTAAAGACGGGCCCTACACAGGCCTCCCAGTCCTGCTTTTGTTCTCAGTGGCGGAGGGAACAATAGACTGCACCACGTCAAACAGGGCCACTTCACTCAACAGAAGGGGCCCACAAACACAGGGAATACCAAGCAGCTGGCCACTGAAACAATGAAGCAGGCTCCTCCATAGGCATATGTCCAAATAAACATGTTAAATATCAAAGTATACACACTGTCAGCTCATACATTCATCCTTTGTGACACACTTTACTTTAGTTTGCTGTATCTGGGTTTGTTTTCAAACATGGACATGACTGAATGTGAAGGAATGAAAGTTAGGATGCAACATAAGGTGGTGTGTGGGGGTTTAACAGATGAACAGATGTCGGGGTGATGACCAAGGCTCCTTTCTTGGCAACTGCTGGTCCTCAGTGACCCCATGATCCTTAGAGCCCATGAGGGAAAAGAGTGGGATTAGGGGCCTCAAGTCAGTCTGCTTGGCCAGCAGACATCCAGAGAAAATAGCTGACCCCCCAAAACACTGAACACTTAACAAAGACCAAACACAGCCCAACAAGTGGTTAAGGCTCATCTGCTCCTCTGCCTGGGAAGACCATTGAGCTGCGTACTGTCTAACAACTATCCACTGACAACTATTAGGTACAGAAGCACTTACCTTCAGCACAGCGACACTCGAACCCGTTGGGCCGGTCGTAGCATTTTGCTCCATTCTGGCAGGGTGTGCTGGCGCACTCATCTATGTCGATCTGACACATGGTGCCAGTAAACCCTGGGACATGCAAACACAGAGGTGAAGGGTCAGAAAGAAGGTCCAGTAGAAGGGTCCATGCTCAGGGCAGAGGGCAGTTTTGTCTCTTCTCAGAAGGGCAGAGGTCTTTGGGTAGGTTAGTAACGTCTGGCTAAGGTTGGGTTTGAGAGCGTCTTGACTGGTTAAGGATATGTCATCTGTGCACTTGGACCAATGCTGAGATGACCACTACAAAATGCGCAGGGTAGCCTGTGACCTTGAAAATGTTTTTGACAGGGGATTTACACTCTAGTGCATGCAAGGTGGATCTGAATATAAATTCATATTGTCATCAAGGGGTTTGTAATATCTTCATTTCACGTTTATGCTGCATTTGTGCTAAATGCAAACTACCCTATACTGGAATCTCAGGACCCTGTGATATAAAATTCGATGGAAGCTGTGGAGAACCTCCTTTTTTAATGACAACAATAATAATAAAATCCAAAATCTGCTCGCTTGAAAAGCTTGAGAAACTGAGCAGGCTTGAAATCAGTGGGCACAGTGCCCAGACAGGGGTGAATTGGTGCATTGGAAGCACACTGCTCAGTTGATTAACAGTGTCAAGCTGGTCTGTGTGTTGGTGCTTGGGGGGGTAGAGGAGACGGTGGGGATTGTTTTCTCTTTTTAGGGAACCCCCCCCACCCCCCACCCTCCCCTTCCTGCATCAGCTCCACCGGCTCAATAGCTAGATGGGGGGTGGAGGGGGGACGTCTGTCCCAGATGTAAATTGCGGACCTGGAAAAGAATCTCATTAGCAGGACTGCTGTTCCCCACCACTACCAGGGCAGGATGAGGGAGACTGCTGTCCCTTCCACATTCCACAGAGGAGGGGGGTGGGGTGGGGGGGGGTCACAATAGTGTCTTTGTTCAGGCAAGAGGAGAGGATAGGCAGCCTTTTGGGCCTGCCTTTTTATATGAGTGGTGGCTCTAAACACCAGCAGGCAGAAGTAGCAAGGCTGACCCTCCCTCCTCTGGTTCTGGGGACATTTAAACTTTGGCTTTCTGCTCTTACTGCCACTGTCACAGAGTTGGACTTGTTATCAGGACAAGAAATACACTCAGGGAATAGAAATAATGGTCAGTCAAAAAAGTCTTACCTGGCTGGCAGGTGCATGTGAAACCATTGACCATGTCCCGACAGATGCCATCATTCACACATGGGTTACTCTCACAGTCATCTACGTCAATCTCGCAGTAAGTTCCCATGTAGCCTGGAAGACATGAGTTCAAACTGAATTGACATTTTTGCAGTTGAAACAGGCTCACTGTGTTCTGTTCATATGTACAGGTATATGCTTTCAAGTCAACATGGCATCCATGTGATTGTGTGTACTATTTGCGATGAGGAAAGGATCTGTGGGAAACTTTTTTCTCATGGGAGGCCTTAGAGTTTTTGACACTGGGCTCTGGTGAGCCACAGGATGGAATAAAAGATCCCCAGAGCCTCCCCAGTGTTCCCACTCTACTGACCTGAAATCACCACACCCTACTGTCCATGAAGCATTACCCCTCCCTGGGTCAGTGTCCCATTCACCAGATGCATGTTATACATTCTGCGTTAGCAAACTATGAAGGGCTCCTTCATTGAGGTGAAACAGAGTGTGGATCAGAGTGCTGCCCCTGGGGAGAGGCTAGCGTGGAATCAGAAATAATCAGCAGCTCCACATGAGCTTTGCCAGGCTGGCTGATGATGAGGAGGATGAAGAGGAAGGGCCTGTCTCTGGAAATGAAGGGGGAGGGGGGAGGCTCTGGGAAAAGGCCTCTTTCCCTCTCTGTGTGTATGAGGGGTGCAAAGTGGAGCACAGAGGGGCCCTATTGTTCCGCTCCATTCCCACCACTCTACCACTCATTAGTATTCACAGCACACTCCTCCCCCTAACTGCTGGCCCTCTCTCACATCCAGTCCTATAGACACGACTCCCAGCTCTAATTTGTATAGTTCCCAAAACCCCAGGATGCATGTAGGACTGTGCGTGAGAGTTTCACTGTGTTTTTGTCACTGAATGTTCAAACCATCACTTAGTCCAAACTAATACCCTGTCTGGCCTGTACAGTGCACTGAGAGTAGAGCAGTGCCTCCATACCCCCCAACATCAATGGGAATGTATTACATAACAGTCTACACTGGCAGTCAGTATAGTAGCACTGTAGATAATGCTACTTTAGAAGGTCAAGTTTAAATAATCAGTTGTTACACTGTGCTAGTGGCTTTGAACTGTCCTATGTGAATGCCATTAGACTGAATGGAGGTGTTCTGTATTGTTTTATCTCTGAAATACAATTTAATCAATCTGCATACCTGGCATGCAGATGCAGGTGAACTCTCCAATGCGGTCCAGGCAAGTGGCATCATTCAGACAGGGCATGGACAGACATTCGTTGATGTCAATCTCACAACGCGGACCAGCATATCCCCGACCGCACTGACACTGGAAGGAGCCCTCTGTGTTCACACATTTCCCAAAATGCTCACATGGGTTGGCCCCTGCAGGGACAAAGCAGAGGATCAGTATATGAAACATGTGACCACAGGACTGAACACCGTAAATAAAAGCATCAGACTTACCAATTGAACACTCATCCATGTCCTGGTTGCAGGCACCTCCCACAAAGCCAGCAGGACAGGTGCAGATGGCACGGCCATTAAGGGGGTTGGTGTCACACACTGCACCCTCATTGCAGGGGTTACTCACACATGCATCATCAAGGTGACACAGCAAACCTGTGGGGAAAGAAAAACACATGCCACTTACTAACAATTTAGCAGCAAGGACTAAGAGTGGCTCAGAGGCCATGTGACAAACCCACTTACCCGTCTTTCCAACTGGGCACTCGCAGAAGAAAGATGCTACGCGGTCATGGCAAGTGGCACCATTGAAGCAAACGGCTATGGCGCAGTCATCAATGTTCTCACTGCAGTCATCTCCAGTCCAACCATTAACACAAACACAGGTATGACCGCCGATGGTGTTGAAGCAAGTACCCCCATTATGGCAGGCGTTTGGTTGCATGAGACACTCGTTGACATCCTCCGCACAGTATTGGCCTATGTGTGGTTAGATGATACATTGGTTCACACACACCCACCATGATATATATCCAGTATTTGTTTCAAATATGATGTAAAAAGAGCTGTACCTGTCCACTCTGGTGGGCACTGGCAATTGTAGGTGTTGACTCCGTCCACACATATTCCTCCATTCATACACTTGTGACCTGGACAGTCATCCACATTATTCTCACAGTTGTGTCCTTCAAACCCTGAGGCAGATGGAGAGAGAAAGAGTTATGATACACAGACACAGTAACAAGCACGCACACAGAGTTTATTAAACATTCAAGGGTCTCTGTTTCAGAGACTAAGCATTTGTAGTCATAACCTTGAGTCATATTTCCCACACTATAGGAGATGTGGGGCAGTGTGGGCAGTAAAAAGGTTCAGAGGGTGTCTGATTGTTTACATCTTCTCATGATGGTTCCCATACGATGCCCGCAACAGCCATGACTCCTGCCTGCTTCAGAGGTCCGCACTCCCTGCAGTGTTTGCTTGTTTTATAATCTCTCACAGTTTCAATGACTTCCTCTCTGGCAAGAGACATTTCCTGTCAGCTCCCCAGTGGGAAACCAGAAGGTCCATAAAGTAAATTCCTTCTGTTGTGAACAGAGCAGAGTGGCGTAGAGGGCCGGTGGGCTGCCTCTTCAACTCTCCCACCAACCCATCTCCCATCAGTAGCTATTAATAGCACACAGGAAGCTGACCTGGGACAGAGGAGTAAATCCTACCAGCAGCACTAACAGCTACGTCATTACGGTGGGAAAGTCTGTATGCCTGGAGCACTGTGCTGAGGGCCTGGGAAACCAGTGAGGCTCCCATACTGAGTCTTACATTGTGTGTGTGTGTGTGTGTGTGTGTGTTCGAGAGCAATTCTACCTGGTAAGCAAGCGCACTCGTAGGAATGGTCACTGGTCTGTCGACAAGTGCCTCCATTAAGGCACTGAGATGGGGCACAGGGAAGCGTGGACACCTCACATGTGCGCCCGCTGTATCCAGGTTGGCATTGGCAGCGGAAAGACCCATGGGTGTTAATGCAGAGGCCACCATTAAGGCACACGCCTGGCTTGCGGCACTCGTCAATGTCATTGCGGCAGTTCTTTCCCTGGAAGCCAGGTGGGCAGGAACAGTTGTAGTGGTTATTCCAATTGGCACAACGAGCCCCGTTGGCACAGGGACTTGTGGCACAGGCATCAATGAGGGAGCAGTCTTGGCCTGGAGATTAAATAGTGGATTGCATTCAGTTAAAATAGAACATTCAATCTCTCTTCTCAGATCTGATTTCAGATTTCAAATGAAGACAAATTGTGAAAGATTTACCTCTGAACCCTCTCTGGCACACACAGGTGTATTGTGGGATACCACTGACCACCTCGCTCTTGCAAGCTGCTCCGTTCAGACATGGCGATCGATGACAAGGATCCAGGTACTGACAGAGAGGACCAATGAACCCGGGGCGACATCTGGAATAAGAAATTCACACACATACATACACATTAGAGTTCACAGTTCACAAGCTGACAAACTAAGGTATTAAAGGCAGAGCTGTGACACTTTAACTCTAGTGTAGCTCAATTCCCATCGTGTTCTGGGTTTGGCAATCAGGGCTCAATGACATCTTGGCGAAGCCTGCAGCCTGACTCATACCTTGGCATGAGTAATGCTTGGAATAAATTTGTATTAACAAAGCCGACCCCACAAGTACTAATCATGCAATACCTTGTTCACGGAATGAGACACAGATACGCTTACAAACTTTAAAATATAAAGATGGAGGGAGGCCATCTTTCTGTGTCTTATAGGTTTCACAAGACACACTGTTATTTCCAGCTGGAAAGGCTGAGTTCCTCCATGTCAGCTAACATTCCTCCACTCTTACAGTTTTTCCGCACCTCAGCTCTTGTTTCTTTTCTCATATATGAAAAAGAACACACCCAGAAACAGCAGTCTGGAACGTTACAATTGCCAAAAAATACTGACATGAGAAAAATGAGGACTAAACACAGCATAGATGAAGGGAAGAGGAGAAGAAGCTGTGGTGTTTGAACAAAACAAAATATCCTCCTTCCATTGACTGTATACATTGACAGTGTATCTACACATGAGGCATTTTCAGTCATTCATCTCATGTGTATCTGACAGAACAGATATACTTTTATTTTAATTAATACAGCTATCTACACAGGCCACGTAACGGGTTGCGCTTCACCTGCGCCATATGTGTGTAACATAACACAAGGCATATTTTTATGCTTCAAGTTTATTTTCTTGCATTTTACGTGCATAACTACAGTGACACAACTACACTTGTGTGTGGGGCTCTGAGCTTGGTCAAAACACAGATGACCTTCTCTCAATACTGTGCCTGAATGCATCCTGTGCAGACACAGGTGGAAGACTAAAGCTACTGCTCCAACTCTGCATAGCAGGCTGTGTAGACATTGTCTAAGCCTGACCTTTACCTGCCCCACTAAGAAGTAGAGATAAACATATAAACAGGGCTTCCTGTAGCTCTCTGCAGAGGTCCTATGGGAGTGTAGACAAGGTTTGGACTTACTAAGAAGTCCAGTATGAGCTAGTAATTCTACACCCACAGTGGAGCCCCTGGCTGGGTAGAAGCCCCCTCTTCAAACAGGCTGTTTGATGCTGTTGACAGGGCAGTGACGGCTGGGTTTTGGCCTGCCCTTGGGCACTGTCTTCTCTTTCATTAGAGAAGAACCCCTGGGCAGGATCAACAATGGGTTTTCTTCTCTTCTCTTTTACAGGAGCATCTCCATTAAACTAGTGTTAGTTCATCTTTTTCTTTTTTGATGTGCTTTTTTGACCCCCCCACCCCCACCCCCCTCTAATATACTATGACTAACAAAGACCAACAAATGTTGTGACTTCTGCCCCTTGTTTGAGATTGAAGCTGCTCCAGGTAAGGCAAAGGAGGGTGAACTGATCAGGGTCTGGATTTTCACTTTCTGTCCGTCTTTTCTGCTCTGGTTTAGAAAAACTGAAGATTGCTCGGTTTTGTTAGGCTTTTTTCCAGTTTGACAAAGACAACAGTGAAATGGAGGAGCCACAGGGAAAGGCATGCAGGAGCTTGGCTCACAGGCGAATACACATGAATGTACATCTACACAGAAACAGTGCAATAAAAAGTCAATAGTCTGTTATTTTATTTAAATTAATCAACTATTGATGTTATTGGAAATGAAGATTTTCCTAAAACTACAATATAAGGTAAGCACTGAGGCACTGAGACTTGGTCGGCAAGATAAAGCTGCACTGGTTGTGATGTTGAAAGGGAGTTGGACAGTTATTACAGCTACTTTTCCATCTCCCAAAGCCCCCCTGAACGCCAGCTTGGCTTACCCCCTAACAACCCCCCTCCTCTCACGCGCTGAGAGGTCAGATGTCAGAGGTCTCCTGTCTAATTGTGATGATAATGTCACTCAGGCTGCAGGGAGTGGGGTGGGGCTGCTCTGCAGGAGAAAATGTCTTAGAAGGTGGAATTGGTGGAGAGAGCGACGGAGAGGAGGAGAGAGTGGTCTGGTCCAGAAAGAATGTCATGTCATATTTCCTGTAATCCCTCGTCCCTTGCTCTGAAAACACTGCACTCACTCCGAATGCACAATCCCTGTTGCCCTAGCAACCTCACAGACGAACAAGCAAGCCTGACACCCAACCAATCACCCCTCCCCACCCCCCACCCCTTGGTCCCCATGGCTATTTGTCATGGCTTGGCTAGGTTTATTTAGAGGCAAATTAACTATGTCTGGAATCTAGGGTGTCACTAAAAAATGAAAGACAAACGTGGCACAAAGACGGCTTTGAAAGCACAGAGGAAGAAAGTTGATCATAGAGACGAAAAAAATACAACACAGATTGACAGTCATATTTTTCTGGAGCCAGTCTGCAATATGGACGTTTGACCGCTGATGAAAGCCAAAGAAATACAGTCTGAACAGGATGTTGTGACTTTATGAGGATGGAAAATAACTTACAACCAATTCTAGATAATATTGTGTGTCAAAGTGCATGTTGATGTTGCACTACCAA
Source organism: Lutjanus campechanus (assembly GCA_027495735.1). Classification (NCBI taxonomy): domain Eukaryota; kingdom Metazoa; phylum Chordata; class Actinopteri; order Lutjaniformes; family Lutjanidae; genus Lutjanus; species Lutjanus campechanus. The sequence goes on from JAJHUR010105658.1 coordinate 25,840, forward strand.
AATATACTAAAATAAGTAGTAATATTTGAAGTAATGTGTCTCACGCTTTGAAAATAAAGTGCTCTGGTGTTTATCTGTGTGTGTTAGTGTACATGCCTGCATGTGAGTGTGTGTGGGTAGGTGTGTGAAAATGACAATAGCAGTAATGTCTGATAAATTCATTGTCCTCTCTTACAAATGCACACTAAACTGAGCAGCCAAAACACACATTCTTTTGTCTAGACCTGACTCATTGCCAGCATGCTACTCCCATAACACACAAATCAAGAGTGCTATCAGAGCAGAGACTGTGAGAGACATGCAACTTTGTCCCGGTGCACTTGAAAGTCTCCTTATCAGGCTCTTTTTACAACCTTGTGGATTCCACTGCCTCTGGGAAAAGCGCGACAGGAACTGTGCCTTCGCCTGATCCCACCCCTATTTGTGGAGGATGTGGAGGGCAGGTGCAGGCTGCTGTTGTGCAATGGGCCTCTGAGTCATATTTAGTGAGTGCCGACTTCTGACCTTTGAGGAAGAGAGTGCAGCAGATGAGGAGGAGGTCTTTGAGTGCAGCGGAGGGATGGCCAGAGTGGGTAATCTCTCCGTGTCAACACATATGAGGACTTCTGCCAGCTGCAGCCCCGGCACCATGCATCTGTCCGCATCTGTCAGTGCACCTCTGGGTGTCTGGCATCTACCTCTCCTGCCAGACTTTAAGCCAAAACAACTGGACTGTTTTGCTCATGGGACAAATCCAGTGACCAACACAAACGCACACACATTGGCCATTTAACACCACTTAAGAGATGTGGTCATCCTTCACAAACACATGCATTAATAGTTCCACTTAGCACATTTTCAAGACTGTTACACAAAGGCACCACTGCAACAAAGCAAACACATGCAACAATCACTACACACCCAAACACAAAGAAAAGAAACTTACAACCAGCCTCAGCCTCTGAGGAAGAGTAGTATCGTGAAGCCATAAAAGAGAAGAAAAAGTTAGAGGAAAGGAAGAAGATTCCAATTGTCACATTTACTGAAGAAGAGTTTAAAGTGTAAACGACTTTATAAGACATTTCTTTACTTAAAAATATGACATTCCAGCAATGCATTTTTAGTTGTTCTGCATCAAGTGTGAGGACCCTCTGACCAAAATGGTTTGATTTATGCAAGTAAGTGAATTCTGTCACCTATCCCTGTGTAACACAATGCCAGTTTTCCTGCTTTCTGGGTCACTGCAGGGTAACCTGAGCTCATCCTCTCCTATACAATAGTAGCTACTCTGCCAGAGGTCAAAGGGTGGCTCACCTGTGAACAAAGAGGCTGTAATCTCTGACACGGTTCATACACACAGTCATGCTCCACAAAGCAACAAGTATAAAGGAGTCTTCCTATCTCAGAGGGCATTTCCTAAGACATATGGAGAGGAAGAGGAACAACAACAGAACTACATTCTTTTGACTTGGGGCAAATTTTCAGCTTCTATGTTGCATGACGGGAGCAAATCAACATGTTACAAATTCTTTGGAACATGAGGTTGCGTGAAAGAAATATTAATCGTTGGGGAAACTCTTACAACACTGTCTCCTTCTCTCAACACAGGCTTCTTTCCCTCACCCCCTCCTTCCGCAAGCAAGCAGGAACCAGCTCCACTCCTTTATGTGAGTCCATACTGACACCACACTGCCAACAGGAGCCCATCCACACACCCCCCCCTCCTTCAAACAGTCTCTTCTGCTGTGCTCTCCTCAGCTAGCTTGGCTCTCCCTTTCTCAGCAAAGAGCCAGATTGGGGGTTGGGGAGTGTTTTGTGGCCCAAATAAAAGAGCTAAAGTAGTCAGAACTCCTTTGTATGAAAGTGTTGGGGGGGAGCAGTGACCCAAACAGCTAGTCTTTCAGGCCTGGGCTTACACGGACCAACAGGCCTGGGCTGTAGCCTGGCAACAGTAACCCATGGTGAGAGAGAGAGCCGGACTGAGAAAAAGGGGGTGTTGGGAGACAAGGTTTCATAAGGACAGTTGGGGCACTTCAGAGGACTGATCCCCTACATATGCAGGTAGCACTAAGCACCATGTGAGACCAATTCAGTCTGGTAATTAAGTATGATCATGTCTAAAGGGATGCGTGTTTCACAGTTTAAAGTGCAAAGTTTGTTTCAACAATTGTGCTTAGACACACAATGGAGGTATTGAAATCTCCAGAGGGAGGTTTCCAGAGCACCCCTCGAGCCTGAATATTAAACATGAGAATATAAGGACATTTAACTTTCTCTTGAGGAAAAGCAGCAATGCATCTGACCAAAAAGCTAGAAAGGCTGTCAGTGCATTCTTCTCACCTCTGATAGCCCCTAAACACTCAGATTTACATGTATAAGAATATAAATCCTGAATCCAATGGAGACTGCACATGTCTTCTGCTCTTTCTGTTGAGTTCTCATAAATACTGCTATGAAAAGGGTCAGACAAGAGCTAAAAGTTCTAACACTTTTAGTTCATACACTATCTGAACAAATTTGCTTCAAGTGTCAACAGATTTTTGGACGAGTACTCCCTGACATTTTTCAAATAGCAACGCGTTTGCCCATAACCACATTGCATGAATCCGAGGGTCGAGGTCTTTCAAAGCATTCTCCACTGAACTCAACCACAAAAACCCCACCCAACCACCTAAACAGAACCAGATTTTCTTAAACTTTGAAACTAAAATTTAAAAGACCCCATCCCCAACCTAACACAAAGAATGCCTTGAACTACAAAGCCTTGTACAATGTTTTGTCGCTACACAGCCTTAACATTAGAAAACAAAAGTGACAAATGATATCCCAGGCCTTCTAATGGCCTACATTGCAATTCATTTCACAGCAAACATTTGCTGCACAAATAACGTGGATTAAATAGAACAACAACATCTGATAAAACAGTCCATTTTAATAATGTTGACAGAAAGTGATTGACTGAGACCAGCACAGACTCTCACATGCTTATACTGCTGAAAGAATGAGATTTGTTTATGGTGCACCGGCAAAGGTTCTTGTGATAAGCTAAGGAGAATGTGAGGAAAACAGCCAGAGAATGTTTGTTATCTGCTGCTATTATCCACTGCTGTCACCCGAAGAACTACTTGAGATGTTAAAGAAGGATGTGGGTCAGTCATACCAACTGAAACAACTGAAACAAATGACAGCAATGCAGAAGTTATGCTTAATTTCCGTGTGGCAATGTGTTTCAGTTCCAAAACATTTGATAAATCTTAAATTAGGAAAAGATAAACACTGGCAAAGTGCTGTCGGGTTGTCTGTGGAAAGTGTGCTTAGTGGAAAAGTGAATGCTTTTTCCTGAATCATTTAATGATGGACCCATCCCTTCCTCTTCCAAAGGGGAGGGACAGACTAGGGAAATTTTGCAAGCGGACCTCAGTTATTTCAATCAGGCCTGCCTGAATGTCTCCTCTGAAGTCATCATCTCTCGGATAAGAACAAACAGCCGTTGGATGAGATTTCAGAGGCAGGCTTATCCCTGCATAAGCATGTGGTTCAGACATACATGGCCTCCAAAAAGAATAATAACACACAAGCACACGGGACTAGCCCTCTGGATATGTGTGACGTATGAGTTGGCACACAGTTTCTCATTTTGACATACTCAGATTAAGTTCCACGTAATAAAGGATGAGACAGTTGTAGCTAAATGTGGCCATGTGGTGAGAAGGAAGGACGAAACAAAATGAGGCAAAAGCTGAGAAAGTAGAGGAGCATGGAGACCTGGGGTGCACTGAGTAAGCTTCTTAAGCTTCTCCGATAAGGCAGGATGTGCGTAGCAGAGAGGTCAGAAGGCACCACTTCCTGTGACTGGGCCTGGGAACCACAGCTCCCAGTCTCCAGTCATGACCCAGAAAGGAGAAGGGACAACAAACCCAAATGTTGTTCCCCATGATGGTGTAACCTCTTGGTCAGATAGTACTCATTTCTTCATAAGACCGCTGTCCTCCTAAGACGTCATTTGAAACTATGGGGGTCTGCAATGCATATGTTTTCCTGCATAATGACACAACAATGGCTCCATCTGCCAGCGAGGATAGCTTGCGTGGTATGGGCTATATGCTGCCTCACAAAATTGCAAAGTAACTAATGACAAATCAAACAAGTCACTCCAAACATCCCATTTTGAATGAGACTGGCTGACAGTATTGTTAAAGACATTCCTGAAGGGGCTACTGGGGTGAATGGATGGGAGGTATGGACAATAACCTGAAAGCACCAGAGGGACAGGAGGAATCTTACTAAGCATTCCTTTCTAATCCACCGTAAAGATGCCAAAGAAAACACTAGCCCTGAGGTGCTCTGAACTAAGCTAACAATATAATCTGTCTCTTTGCTATGGTCTGTCAGTAAATATGTGCCTTGGCATATTTCCACTTCTTTGTGAACTGTGTTCCTTTAAATGAATTTTCATCTTTTCTTTTTGAAGTAAATTGACTTGTATCTCCCATTTTGAAAAAGCTGTCCCCCTGAGAAAAGTTTTTCTTCCTTCTTGGAAATAAGGAAAAATAGTTTGAGCCTTTCTTCTCAAACACATGTTCTTACTTTTGCTAGAGTTCTTCACAAAAGTGAAATAAAGTTGGTAGATGCAAACTTTTACCAGAGAAACAGCACTTCACACACATCTGGCAGTCTGTTCCCTATCAAAGTCAAAGATTTCCTCTTTTGTCATGTTGTAAGAGGCTGGAAGTTGCTACGGGGTCATAACAAAACACTCACAATTTATATGCTAACTCTGCTACTGAGGCCAAGGGCAAAGCATTAATAACATAAAGAGGACCACTGTATCCATCCATGGGCCTCACACAGTGAAGAAGCCCATTTATTTCCATTCAGTTTAGAGGATCTGAGAGGAAAGAGCGGGTCGTAATCTGCGATCTGCCACTGTGTTGAGAGATGGAGGCAGAGGATGAGCCGCCAGAGCTGGGACAACACGCAGAGAAAGAAAGAGCGGACCTACTTGCCGCTGCACTGTGAGAGAGGCAACATGTGCTAGAGGGACCGCGAGCTACCGGCTTCATTCCTCCACGAGCTTGTCTCTCACAGTATGGGGGCGGCTGACTGCTCAATGGCAGCACCTGGCCCTATGCTTCCCCTTTGTCAAGATCTGACTTCACTGGATTACCATCACAACATCCACCAGCTGTCCTCTACGCAGCCCCCCCCGCCCCCCATGCCCCCCAACTCCCTCCCTCCTTCCCAGCCTCCCTCTACCCATTCCCTACCCCCAGTCCGCTTCCCTCCAGCTGGATCCTCTCTGAATGACACCCTCTCAATCTGCCTAATTATCTCTCCTTCGGCCACGCCACCGCGGCCCTCTCTAGGCAGGACATACTGCTCACAGGGTGGAGCTGGTGGGCCAAAGGCTCTTCAACTGGACTTCCTGACTGTTCACCTAAAAGGCTGCACTCTCTGTGACACCATCAACCTTTCACTGTCAAGTTCAAAACTCTGGGCCCAGTCAGATCATAGAGAGTTAACTCAATATGTATCAAAGAGAATGTTGTGTCAGAAAATGTTTCTAAAGCCTAATATTACACGATGGGTTTGAAACTATGCTATGTTGAGCAGTGCGTTTTAGAACTTGTTTATTATCACAGTAATCAGAAAAGGCTGGTTTGCAGAGCTGGTGTTTCTGAGCAACTTGAGCCCTGGCGTACTCAAGATTTACAAAATTTCACCTCCATGTTGTTCTTATCTGCAGCCCTCAAACAAACCAATGCCGATGCCACACATGCATGAAGTGCTGCCATGTCACTAATAATAATCTTCACCAAACTAATTTTTTCACCTTTCTTAACTAAACCACTCTCACACAAACCGGTGCAACGGCATTGATTCTGAGCTCAAGACTAGTTAACTTGTTTCAGACTGCTGGTGGTATGTAAATACTAAATTTCCCTATCGAATCAAGACCCTAGTCATGTCACCTCTATGATCTCTGACTCTGATGACAATACAGTGGTCACCGCAATGTTTGTACATTGAAATTTTAATTTGGCAGATGCATGTGCAGACGTTTCTGTGACTTTTTTTTGATCACTAGTAATAGTGAATGCAATAACTCATTTTACATCATGCTCAACCACTTGACCAGCAGTTGCAGCCAATATCTATTGCAAGTTAAGTGAGGTAAGGTTGGGAATGTGGTCATGGAGCCAGATTTGAATGTTCAACCTATTCAGACTAAAAGCATTAACTGATTTCTTCTGGGTCACTGAAACAAGTGTAATGGGTATCAGAGAGTTTGTTAATTTAAACAGTTCATTTAAGATTACTACTGTAATCCCCAATCGACTACTCTGGCCTGTAACCTTTACCAAGTCACCTGAGGAGGAAGTCAGCACACCCAGAGACACATTAAATAACTAACAAGGTGAGAACAATGAGAGAACTTTGAGACTTCTTCCATGTTAAAGCTATAGTGTGGTATCATAGCTATGTTTGCCAGCAAGACAGGGGATACATTGGTATCTGGGACAGTAACAATGGTAGCTGCCAATGCACACAGTATTATAGTCACTTGAGAAGCTACTCGCTCTCGTAAGAAAAATTAAATAACACGGTGGTTGGACAACTAAGAACAGATGGACATTCCGTACACAGAACAATGTGTAGTGTTCTCATCAACAGTGGTGATTTCAAGCAAGGTTGTTTTCTTCTGGTTCTCCAAATTCCTTCCAAATGCCAAAACATGTACCTCTGTCTGCATTTTGTTTCTGTCGTTCTACTCTGTATTGGCCTCACTTCGCTGTGGCCTTTCTTCTTTCCCTCTCTACGCCCTGTTCTGATGGTGCAATGTTACAGGCAGGTATCTGGTAGAAGAAAGGATCTTTTCTGCTGTTTTGGATCTCCTGTTTCTGTGGGCTCCCAGGGGAAGGGGTGGGGTGGCTCCACCACTCACCTCTGTCTAGGACTGGTCTGACCACTCTCATGTGGCCATGCTCCACTGCTCTGCCCTGCTATAGGACTCTTTCTACACTGTGTGCTATGGCATTTGATGTCCCCTTCCATTAGAAATCCTTTCCCTTTGCTCTTTAAGTGCTTCATTTTCTTGGCACTGAACCAGCATAGTGATCACACATGACCAGCTCCTACACTCCTAACATATGTACACATACATGTAGACAGCACAAAGGACTAAAAGATCACAATGGATGAATGAATGGTATCTTTCAAAAGAAAATATTGCCCTGTGGAGAGATGGCTTTAAATATGAAGATTTGTATCCACCAGTTTATGCATTGAGAGTGCTGTGTTCATTTTCACTAGGAGCAGGAAGAACTATTTTTGTGTGGTGTTGAAAATAAATTATTTGCACAGAAAATTATGTTAGATATGCTGAAAAAAGGATCTGGCTGCATAAAATTACACATTTACTCACTTAATGACTCTCACCCCTCTTGGTTCCAGCTAATGATTAAAAAAATGTGGGTGGTAGTTCCTTATTGCACATGAAGTCTTGTTACACATTGGCTAGTGTGTAATGTCTACTATTGGCAGAATAATCACTTTATAGAACTATATAATCGCTTAAGTTTGAAATATATGTGTGGAAAAATATTTGGCGGACTATTTCCTTGTAAAAGGTGCATTCATGGCTCAACTTTGACCCCTGCAGTGTTGTAAACTGCAAATAACTCCAATAAAATAATAAATCGACTGTTTTGGTGGGAGACAGCTGGCAGCCAAGGAGTTATTGTTCTATCAATGACTGTATCTCCCCCATCTGAAACACTCAGGCATGTTTCCTAAGCTAAAGGTTTTTAAAGGGGACAAATGACCCCAGGGCAAAACACTGTAGGCTATTTAACCTGCCTATTGTAATAGGTTCCCACACAACCCCCCTCACCAATTTGAAAAACAAAAGCCTTATCACTGTCAAGAGATGTGAGAGCTCAAAAATGCCCAAAGCAGGCAGGAAACAAAGACAATTCATCAAAAAAAGTTCTTTAAAGCCTTGAAATGAACCCCCATTGCAAGTAAAAATAAAATCTACATCGAGTGAAAATGTCACATATTGAAAATCACAGAGGGAAAACGTTACTCATGCTCATGTGCAGTACAATGCTGTGATTTATGTCTGACAAAGCTCTTGAACAGGTGCAGGAGATGAGTGTGGCAACCAAACATGTTGAGGCTCGTTGATGCTTGCCTGTGTAGGCCTAATCAATGTGTCCAATCTTTCACCACTTTAATGTGAATACTGTAAAATAACAGGATATAAACAGGGCATATTCACTTCGTTGTTTCAGACTGAGTAGCAACAGACTGGAAATTAATCATTGCCCCGAATCGCTGAAGATCCAACTGACAAATAATAGCCTCTGAAAGCCAATTTACACACCAGGTCTTCACTTTTGGTTTGAATGCCTTTGAAAAATTGAGAATATGAAGGACTGAGGCAGGATAAAACTCAGACTGCAGGCTTTGCTGAAAGGAAACACTGGCCCACATGTCTTATCCTGGTACATCTTCACAAATGTTCCACTTACATGCATCGAGAGGATGAATCTAAGCATGTCCCTCCATTTTCACAAGGTCTGTATTTATCCACACAACGGAACCCTGTGGAAAATTGAGAAATTAGTTAGAGAACCACACATTACTCGATGTCATCCGCTTTAACCTTAAGATGAGCATGTAATCATTCAAGCAATAAATCCCAGCAAAACTATAAATAATGTCCCAGTGAAATAGTATGATCATTATAAACTCCCATATACATTCAAAATTGATGCAACCCCTTTAATTTCACTGCAACAGGTTTCAAGCTCGTCTTCGGGTCGCAGGCCTTTGCCACTTGTAGCATCTTGTAGACACACCCGCATGTCTGCAGTTAACTGTGTCAAAAGCAGATAAATTTGGGGTTTTGTTGATAGAGATACATGCTGACATAATGAGACTGTTTCTGCTTGGAAACAAGTCTGTCTGGGAAACATTAATTTATCAGATCTGTCATTGCTCAACCGCTTCGAGGGAAACGATGTTCAGTTGTTTAAAAGGTCTTTGTTCAGAGGAGGTGGGGGTAACTTCGGCTCATCACTCCCCTGCTTCAGCTTAAACAAATCGTCGCACTAGCCCCAATATACAATAAATACACATTTTTATAAAACTTATTATGTTAGACATCATGCTCCTCAGTCGAACTTTTAAAGAGCAGCTGATTTTTTTTTTTAACTGAGAGGAGCAGCAGCGCTCATACAGCCTGGTGCCATCAGACTTCACCAACAACGGAAAAACAATCACTGCAGAAAGAGATGCAATCTTTAAAAATAACATCAGTCTGAGCTTTGTGCACAAAAATAAGTGTGTGTATGTGTTGTGTTATTTTGATGCGTGTAACCGTATCTGTTACCATTATCTGTTAGGGTTCAATTATTCCGGAGGGCTTTGGAAACTGTGTAGATAATCCGTTAATGTTTGTAACTCAAACTACGAATAAGCTGCTAAATAAAAGGAGCAATAAGAAAAACATAGTTTTGCGCATATCAGTGCTAATTGGTAGTCTAGATTGTCAGGGATAGTCCCTAATTAATTTGGAAACGTACGGTGGACGGGATGTCCAGACATGTCCAGTCTTATGGATGTATTTCACAAGTATTGATCGGTAAAGTTAATTAATCAGACTTACCGTCACAAATATTCATAAACAATAAAAATGACAAAATAATCCATGGAATATTCCCTTCCATTTCGGTGGAAAAGTTTCCAGCGTTTCAGGTTGGTCTTTTAGTAGAAATACATCCTTTATTAAGTTCACATAAAAATAAAGGCTCCAAACTCGATGGGGATGTTTTCATAAAGTCAGCCGGAAAGCGCAGCGTTACTTCCCAATTCCGTATTATCCTCCGTCCGCAGCTCGGACACGGCTGCTGTGATTCTCCGTTAGCCTCCAGAAACTTTTGAAAAACTTTTCCTTCCCGATCCCGAGCGTCTGCTAGCCTGCTACTCCGCCTCCTTTCCCTCTCCCTCTCCCTCCCTCTCTCTCTCTCTCCCCCCGCTCACCCCCACACGAGACTCTCCGTGCGCAGAGCTTCCCAGCGCTGGATTGGGCTCTTCAGGGACTTTTACGCACCGACACCACCACACACACACACACACACACACACACGCACAACAAAAACGGAATAGATTAATTTATTTCAATCCCTAATTGGGAGAATAGAGGCAGGGAAATGCTCCAATACAGTTTAGGCAGTCATGCCATGCGGTTCTAGATCAAATCTGCCCAGAGAAATGGGTACTGTGCTGGAACATGAATTGAAAAGCTGCTTTCATCATAACAAAATTGTAGATTTGACAAAAAACCGCATCTCCCTGTTCAGTTTAGTTCAATTCAATTCAAAAGACACTGCCAAAGCAAGTGCATTAAGAAAACAACCACGAAAAGTACAATGCCAAAGCAAGTGTGAAATAAAAAACATGAAAACTATAAGGAGGTAGAGCGATATTATAGAGAGCAAATTATAGGCTGTACACTAAGTGTCTATGTACAGAAGTCAGCACAGTGCAGATGGTCAGTGCAGGAAAATACACAGGTGACTGACAGTGTTCATGGTGCCATTGGAGGCCCTTTGTCTCTGTCTTTTGTTCTAGAATCTGCAATACAAATTGAACATTTTGGGAACTCAGTACTGGGAGTGTGAAAAAAGATATATGTATCTGTCTCTCCCTCCCCTTCCAAGTGTGTAAGACAACCTACAGAAAAATTCAAAAGGTCATATTTAGAGCCAGTGTTTGGTTTGTCTCCTCTGGGCTACTGTAAAAACATGGCGGGGCTACATGGTGACCCTCTGTAGATATAAATAGCCCGTTCTAAGGTAATGAAAACACGGGGTGCTGCTCTATGAGATGCTGTTAATGCATCAACACAAAGATAATTCAAATAAGTTATTTTTGATAGTTTTGAATCTATGAGTAAAAAAAACTGTATAAGGCTCCCTGATTATGTCTTAAAGAAGCAGCTTCTGTATTATGGCAGTGGACTGGAGTGTGTTCAATCCTATGCAAGCTTACTTGTTTGTTTGTATGTTTACAGTTGATGAATTGCAGATAAGAGCGTGAATTGTGTTTACACGACAGCAGAGAGTGCAGGCATTCCTGTTATCCCCATGGCCCATGTCCTGAGTTGGAGTCCAGCTATCTCAGCCTGCACCTCCTCAGCCTGTGGCAGTGGGCTCATTTTCTGCAGCCGGCGTATAGTGCCTCGGTTGTTCTGCTGCACAGAGCGGAGCCGGTCGCTTACAGAGACAATAGCCTTGATTTGAATCATAAAAGGAGTCCGGCATTATGACACAGTTTCTCTCTGCAGGGGAGGGCAGCACACTAATATTCAAGCACACTGCCCCTACACCACCGTCTCCCCCTCTCCATCACACTATTCCTGGTTCTGGCCTTGCATAAATTACAGGCATGGGTAGGGCAATGAATGTTTGGAGTGAAGTTCGTTAGTGCATGTGACGTCATCTATAGGGGTCAGTGAAAAGAGCTTGTTAGGCCTCACAGACACCTGCTTAATTTGGCACCCACCGTGTGATGAAAGTTGGGCAGTGCAAAGTTTTCAATAGCTGGATTCAGCTTTTTGTGCACAATGACATGATTACTTAGTCCTCTATTCTTTATTAGCACTTGGATATTACTGCAACTGCTTGACAACCCTCTTTAAAATCTCACTCTGGCATGCCACCTTAACGCAGGTTTATATCTAAAATCATATGTGCGCATGTGTGTCTCAAGTTGCAGGGGAAAACTGGATTGAGACAAGGAGGAAGGTGTAATAGAGTTTATGTTACAAGTGGGTGTAATAAGCAGTTTTTTATGTTTTCATCTGGCTGTGAAATATGTCTTTCACCTCCTGGGGATGTAGTAGGTACACTCCCAGCTCACTCTGGCAGGTGCTTGCAGTGTTTTGACTGGCTTCCAGTTGGAGAAGGTCCCAGGGAGAGATTTTCTCAGTGCGCTCAGGGACAGACAGACAGTTGTATTTACAGTATGTTGCTATCTAGGCACTCAAAGTCTACAAATGCCTATGCTTCATTTCTCAAAAGAAAAAAAAAAAAAAAAAAAGTCAAGGCCTTCGTCATTCCACGACCAACAGCTACTGTCTTTTTCATGTCTAAAATGTTGTCACAACAAAAACATCACAAGTTGAAGGTATATCAATCAACATTTTATTACAACAAATGTATTCACAAATACCCAAACATGATCAAGATCGTAGATATCTTCCTGTTTCTTTAAAGAGCACAAATAATCATTATACTTGTCATTTACAGAAGCAATTACAATACCAGCAGCCAATTAACAAGAATAATTTTATTTAGCTGAATTCTGAGTATATTGTTCTTTGGTTTTTAATGTATGTCTCAAACTGTCATGTTTTGCTGACTTGCTGCAGCAAACTTTGAAAGAGTGCTGTTGAAAGGTCCACAAGACTTCCAGTTTTCTTCCCTCACAAGGTAAAATGCTTTGTTTGAGAGGATTACAATCTGCGCCACTTGACTCCAGAAAATAAAGAGCCAATGAGAAAATTCCAGTTTGTCTTCTTTCTCTCTGATCTCATTAGTGGAAGTGGCTGCTCCAGCCCTTCCCTCTGGAAATATGACCTTTCCTTGATTGTTTCAGAAATGAAAGAGAACAGTGAGCTTAATCTTGTGTGAAAAACAGCAGCAGGACAACCTCTGGGTTCTTTGGGGGACATTTTTCATAGTGTAGATGGAAAATTGCAATTTTAATGAAAATCGTGTTACTTTTGTCTTGTCTTTGTCTTGTTTTCTGTCTCTCACCCTCTTTCAGTTTAGTTTCAAATCAATTCAAAGGGGTTTTATTGACATGTCAAACAGACATTTACATTGCCAAAGCAAGTATGAAATAAAAACAACACAAAAATGTACATAAACAGAACAACTGTGGTTTCTTTCTCTCTCTCTGTACATACACACACAACAGAAAAGATAAGTCAGTGTTTTGTTTGTACTGGAGACAAAGTGTGAGAGTGGAAGCTCAGGCGATAAAGTTCTCGCGCAGGACTCACAGGGAATCTCCAATCACACAAACAAAGATGTGACAGGTCAGGATTTATAACTCTGTTCTCTGCTGGAAAGAGAGCGGCACTCCTCTTTGAACAGTTGTTAGCATTACTCACGGCTAATAGATGTAAATCTGAAGAAAAGCAGGACCGCATTTAATCAGAACATCTTAGTGTACACATTTAATGTAGAAACTGCTGTTAGAGAACTACCTCTCTGCTTTTGTATACCCAGCTGTACAAAGTGCTCTGTAATTCCTCCCATTAAGCATTTGATACCTTGGGATAACATGCACTACTGTGACGCACATTGCTAACAGAAAGGCTTTTATACAGAGCTGCATGTGAATGATACTGTACGTTTACAGTGTCAAGAGTGAAAGCTGACCAAAGCCTGTTAGGTGAAGACCACCCATGGGTGAAAGGCAAAGTGGGATAGTCATGCTATCATCGTCCTTCTTAAACACACAATATGTAAATTCTGCCACCATGGGTCTGACGTCTCACACTTTAAAACATTAACAAAAGACATATGATGACATCACATGATGATGTCATGAAGTAGCAAGGGATCGTGGGAGTTGTTTTCTTCATCATTAAACAACCACCATAGCTGATGAAATTATCTGACATGATGCAGGCAGAAATTATGTTAATGGATAAGGTCATATTTAAGTTTTCATGTTTTGTCATGTGCTTCAACTTCCTTCCTCACTCCTGTATCTGGATGTAAGCGGCGCTTTCCTGGAAGTTATAGCAACTAGCTAAAAACGTCTAGCTGAAAACACAGTGTTATCTTGAATTAACCGCAGATTTATCTGAGTCTGAACATTGATGGAATCATTTGGTGCAAATGTAAATACATAACTCATAAAAATATGGCATTTTTAGACATTTAGACATGTTTTTTGATGATTTAAAATGGAAATGTTACATTTTATAGCTTTAACAAAGCCTTGCTTTGCACTTACAAGGCAGGGGAGCGGGTCCACACACTGCAGGGGTCACTTCGGCCAGCATTACATAATATTATTCTCAAAAAGTTTGCATAAAGCTCATGGTATATGTGGAGGAGGAAATTTTTATATTTCTCAGCATTATGTTTTATACAGTGAGATCTCTTTCATAACAACAGTACAGTGTGAAACGGAGTTACCAGTAACAGTATATGGTGTGGTCAGCTAGCGCCCTCCTTTCATGGTCGGTGGCCTTTCAGCACACTAGCACGCTCCATGTGATAGGGGTGCTAACAGGCAGTGTTTGTGGACACAGTGGACGTGATGACTTTACCACCCAGGCCAGACTGATTTATGTGGGAAAAGCCCTAAGAGCACCCACAGAGAGTGTGGAGAGGATTAGAAGCCGCTCTACAAAACCGGTCATGGCCAATCAGCAGCTGAGACCCCCTACAGACAGATGTCGGGGCCAATTGCAGCGCAGCATTCAGGCTGATGCCGTGGATTGTCTTCTTTATTGCTGCTTCATAATTGTATGATCTCTTTATCATTCAAGATTTGTGGGTGAGCACTTCAGCTTCAAGTGTGGCGGGCTTCCGAGGTTTGAAGAGATGGTAGGCACACGTCTGATGGTGTCTCTGTGTGTGACGAAGGCACAAGAAGCCCCGACTAACACATGCACACAGAACACACACACACACACAACTGTATCCACTAGTGAGTAGATAGCTTATCTTTGTGTCTGGAAAGTTGGGATCTTTAGTTAGAAAAGAAACACCTCTGCTTTTCCCAAGATCCTACACTTTTGTTTGTACAGCCCAATTTACACACTTGTGTCAGTTTTTTAAGAACATACGGAGCAGAGACTTTCCTGTGGTGTCTGTGCTCATGTAGGTTTTTATCTACAGTATTTTAAGACTAATTGAATGAGGAAGTATTTGGATTTATGCCTGTTGATGTTATAATAAAATATTTATGTAATTACAATCATGTGATATCGTGTGACATTTTTACATCAGTGTGATTTTCTTGCTATGTTTGCTTCATATGCAGAACATCTTGCTTGCTTACACTGTGCCTCCCCTGGCCTCGGTTAATTAATTTGTCATCACGCACACTAAAACAAAAACAGGTTTCTGTTGGAGCCGTGTGTGTACTTTCTGTATCCTCTTTCAGTGTGATTCTTTTCTTCTTTTCCTTCCACCCACTCTCTGTCACACACACACACACACACACACACACACACACACACACACACACCCACACACACACGCTAACTTGGAGACTGGGGCTTTTTGCCTAAAGTAAACACATGTGAATGATGGATCTTTCTTTGGATTGTGGGAAAAAGTGTTTGACTTTCACACAAGCTCTCTAAACGGCTATTAAATCCTGTATGTGTACACAAGTCTTGTTTCTGTAGTAAGGGGCCAGAGAGAAGTAAGGAAACACAATTTTTACCTTATGGAAATCTTTTGTCTTCTGTCCCAGGAGACAGTGGGACAAGAAACAGAGATCTTCTATCAAATATTAGGATAGTCTCTTGGTCATGATGGTAGAATTTTTGTGCCCTTTCAGATATAAAACTACAGATGGGTGGCCTGAGACTCAGTGGAAGGTCTGGGGGCATTTGCATCGACAGAGCAGCGAGAATGGAGGGCAGTGAGTGCAATAGACATCTCTGTGCAGGAATGTATTGCAGACAGAGCTGGAGACTGGCCAGCTGGAGGAATTCAGAAAACTATGACTCCGTTTCCGTGTGAAATAGCTACTTAAGACCACTGTGAACAGCTGCCGGACAGTGGCCCCCCCAACCCCCCAGCCCCCCCACCCCTCTTCCAACTCCTCTCTCCCTCCACGGGGCTGTAAATCTTGAAGGAGAACGGAGGTGCTGGCGACTTGCTGAAAAGGATCCAGGGAGGATCCTGGGGTTTAGTGCAAAAGGTCAGGTCTGTGTTTGCAGGCTCCGGTGCTGAGACTCTGGGTTGATACCTACTAATGACCCGGCACACACGCTTGAGGCTGGGCGCTGTCCACCCCGGAGCCACTATGGATCTCTGCTCTGTTGTCAGGATTAATTGAACTTGTGTAAGGAAGAGGGCACCGAAGGCCCGCTGCAACAAGAGGGCTTATCTTAACGAAAGTCAGAGGGTCATTTAAGCCATTTTACAAAACCATGTTCAAATCCATGTAATCTGATAAATAAAGCAGAGAATAACTCCAGTTTGTCTGCAGAATTATTGCAATGACAGCCTTGAAAAGTGTTCCAAGTGGCATATGCTCCACTAAAAATGTCAAATAAAAGACATATTGAGAAAAATGACTGAATTATAACTGCGACTGATCCCACATTTGCCTCTGAAAACCAGAGGAGAAAGACGTGGAGGGGTCCCGAGCTCTCTGTTCATCCTCTGTCCCTCCTGAGTCAATTGTTGGGGAAGCATGGTGTCAACCCTGCGCCATCAATCACACCCTTTCAGAGGAGGGCAGACAAGGCGGGGACCCGCCCCCCAGGACAGGGGGGTGGAAGTTCTCATGCCCTCCCCGCCTCCTGAAGCCCTGCACTGCTACAGACAGAACTCCGACAGCTGGTCTGGCCATTAGGGGTAGGCCGAGACCTGAGGGCCCCCGCACAGCAGCAACAGCTGCCAGCCCACTGCCCCCAACCGCCCCACCAACACAGCCCTATAAAATCTGTATTAGAACAGCAATTTATTGTCATTCCTTTACATTCCTTCACATAGATGGCCACATTAAAGATCATAATCAATTCTTCTCACTTGAGCACAGTATAGTGAATGTGCATAAAATGTCATGTATGCAGTTTTCTGCGTCACATGGTTTTGCAAATCTTTTTCATTTAGAGAAAGATCATTCATTTTTCCTGGGCACTTGACTAGCAATTATGTAATTTTACTCTCAGTGGGTGGTTGAGTTTTAGCTGTTCTGATGCCATATTTCAGCACTCTTCCCAGAGCTGAAGATGATAGTGTAACCTGCCAGGATAAAACCTCAGCTTAATGACCTGCTGATTTATATAAATTACAATATTCTTTAATAATACACTTTCTCCCACCCAGAAACACAGAAGTCCTTGCTGTTCCCAGAAGGACAAATTGAAGGAGTCATGCGGAGAAATTTTAGAATAATTGTTTGTGTGTGAATTATAAACTTGTTGCTTATTTATTTATTAAGTGTTTTAATCTATCCATCCTTTATCTGTACCCACTTACCCTTTGTAGGGTCACAGGAGTCTGGGACTTATCCTAGCTGACATCTTGTCATCTGTTAATGATGATAAAAAAAAATGTTAAACTTTATGT
Source organism: Lutjanus campechanus (assembly GCA_027495735.1). NCBI lineage: Eukaryota > Metazoa > Chordata > Actinopteri > Lutjaniformes > Lutjanidae > Lutjanus > Lutjanus campechanus. The sequence continues at coordinate 43,170 of JAJHUR010105658.1, forward strand.
TAAGCATTTTAGCTCTGCATGGCATTAAAAGCTTCAGTCTCAAGTTACTTCATATCCATTGGAGATAATGATTCACCCACTAAATCCAAACCAGGCTACAACTGTATGCTGCATGCTCGTCTAAATGGTTAATTTTTATGATGTGATTTGTTATGCAAGCTCTTTCAGATAAGTTCTGTGATTTTGGCCCAACAATGGAACCAGCGCAAGGTATTATTTACCTGGCTGTGACTGTATTTACAATACAAATATGTCTGTGTCTATGTGATTTCAGAGTGAGCTTTCATTTGAAGATTGCTGTTTGCAAATGCATGCTGATTGAGATAAATGTACCGTACGAGTGAATGTGTGTGTTCCACCGATTTAAGAGAAAGACAAGAGACTGGAGCGTTAAAGGAGATTACGCCACACTCCCTCAGGGTCCTTGTTACTCATGCACTACTGGTGGCTGAGTGGTTCCCACACTTACACACTAAGGTGAGAGAGGCTGCACCCGCTGTCCCACCTGTGGCTCTACATGTCCCAGCACAGCCCTCCTGAGCCAGGATCTTCCTTAAGAAAAGAACAGGGAGAAAACACTAAACCTGGTGCGCAATCAAAACAGCTAGTGAGTAACAATACCAGTACGCCACTAAGGTATAATTACTACCAAAGCAACCAAGAATGGGATAATTAGCATGTACCATGCCTGTCCCTCCAAACTTACCTCCTACTCCATCTACACATACACATCCACTTACGTTGAAACAAGGCTTTTTGTCACAATCATGTAAATCTCCATGTACCCTATATCAGAGATGTCATAAACAGCAGTTCTAAGGAGAAATCTCTAATCATTTACTGTAATAAATCATAAAATGACCATGATATGTCATCTGAAATTAAGGAAACAAGCTGAGTTGAAACAACCTGACGGCATCCTCCTTTGGAATTTTCATTCCCAGCTGAAATGACTGTTATTGTTTGCCTGTTTCACATTAATTAGAGTTCAAATTAATGCCAAATGTTTGCTGAACAAGCAAGAGTCTGTTTATGATTTCTGAGTAATAAATCATCAATAATCTTTTAAAAGGAGTAGATGTTCAAAACAGTTAAATTGAGCAATGTGTTAATGGAGTTTGGCAAGCAGACAGTGGACAGTTATAAGCAGCTGATCAACTTACAGTAGAGGACTAGTTGTTGCTTGTTATGGTCAAGTTACGAAGCTGCATTCGTCCTGCGCCCTTGCAGTGTTTCTGCAGCCTGCCTGACGTTCCTTAGGTCTGGGGAGGAGGCTGTGGGGGGAAACAACACGCTTCAACAATATATCATATAAGTATTTAGACTACAGTACTCATTTTTTAAACGTATTGCTCCTTTAATTCTTCTGAGGTTTTCGAAGCCATTTTATGTTGTTGGTTTGTTTTTCCGGGTTGACCCATCTGGTTTTTGATGTATCCTTCTATGATATTATGGCTTTGTAGATAGACAGCTAGGGCTATGTGCGAGTATCTGGCATGAATCTTGCCAATGCTGTCCAATGTGAGACTGACTCCTTGCCAAAATCAACAGGCTTGCTTGCTTTGTCGGCCAAGCAGTGTCTGATTGCTAAATCCGTCATGGAAGCCCCCGGCCCTTTTGTCCGAGCCCACTGAAGCGGTGTGAGATTACATGTGTGGTTATTACCCCCGCCATCCTCCTCTTCATCACACTGGATGGGTTGTGGAAGGCAGTAGCAGAACTAGATCCGGTTGAAGATGCTATCGTAGGCTGACACGCCACAGCAGCTGCTGTACTTCATTAAAAAGTGTTTGATGATGTCCTGTAGTCAGCCTAGGGACTGGAGGCAAAGATGAAGTCAAGAAAAGGGGGTGAATTTAGGAAATGGCGGGTTTACTGTGCACAGATTTAAAGGTGTATAGCACCTTCCTAGGCTATGTCTGGCCTGGAGGCACACTTCAGTGATAAGGAAAGCAGTAATGGAATAAGACAGGGTGGGACTGGACTGAAGTGTTTGGGGTCGATATGGCTTAAGTGCTCTGTGCCTGAGGGCTCCTGCGTTTAAAAGGAAACTCTTAAAGGACTGTTGACCACTCTGTTTGTTGTTTATTCTAAAATACACCATCCATGCACACTCAGGCAGAAACTATCCTGATAGATTATCTGTTGTGACAGGGCCTTTTTAGCCTCCATCATTAAGAAATACTTGAATTAACTGAATTATATGCACATAATGATCATTTCATTTATTTTCACATATTGAGATTAATCAGGGCCATGGCATTTTTAAGTCCTGCTTACTACCCTGACACTTGCTACCTGATACTTATTAATTTGCTCCTAAGATATGGGCCACATGGGTCAAGTAAGTGGTAACCCTTTTCAGAAAGGCTTGATTGTGGTGAAAAGTGGATGGAGGGGGCGGCTGACAGCAGCAGACATTCCACACCACACCACCCAGGGGCAGAGGAGAGAGGAGGGCTTGTGGTAATTCCACTTTTATTAAAACATATTGAAGAAAAACAACATGTTGGTCTGTGGCAGGAGGAGGAGAAAATCAGCGTGACAGACGGATCAGATCTCCCTCTCTGACTATCTGGAGGCTTGTGCCTCTAAGCTTCCCTGAGCGTTCCTTTTTTCTTCCTTTCTTCCGTCCCATCTTCCCTTTCCATCCCCATCTACTGTTGCTCAAACAGCTGTCCAGCCATCACTACACAGCCCACTCCTTTAATCTCTCTTCCTCCGTTTGTTCTATCCCACCCATCCTCTCGCCCCCACTCTATCAATCTCTTGTTCCTCCGCTTCCTCTCTCATGGCCTTCCTATCTATGTTCATCCACTTCATGCGAGCCCCTCACAACTGCAAGACCCACACATTTTGCTGTCTGGAAACTCTGTGATGCTTCTCCTTCTCTGCCTATCTTGTCCTGTGTTTAGCCTGGTGTCCCGCGGCTTTAGGCAAAGCTTGTGTTCCTGGGTGGATCCCAGTCTGTGTAGTGCTAATCTCTCCTCAATGGCCACTACACTATTATTGAGCCTGACTTTTTTGTTTGGGCATTTTTACAACCATGCTTCTGGCTACACTGACCCCAGTGACCTGGTCACTGTCTCCCCAGCAACTAATGAAGGAGGTGTGATAATGCAGGGGAGAGGAGGTTTCACCTCTGCGTGGCCTAGCTACTGGGACCAGGGCAGACACCATCAGCCTGTCACAAATAACTGGCATGTTGATTCCTCTGTGCCTGCTGTTCACTTATATTAATCTTACAATATTAATCGCCTGCATATGTGCCCCCCTAGTGCTTCTAAGCCAGCTGGCATTTCCAAAGGAATGTTAAGAGTATATGGTCAGGAATGCATAATACATAGATACGATGCACAGGATTATCTAGCATCCTGACAAAACTTTGACTTAGCTGCAGCCATCTTCCCAGGACTCTGCGGAAGAGAAAGGCAATCCAGACAATCCAGACATTCCTGGGTCCTGTTGTGTTCTCCCCTACTCTCTAATTTAAGAGCAGCTGTCAGGCCCTGCAAACCCTCAACCATCAAAGCTGGGGGAGGAGGTGGGGGCAGGGTGTGTGAGGAGCGCTGATGCCCCCTATCACACTTTCCAAGTTTGTGGAACTGACTCTCAACAGAACACCTGTGGCAGGTAGGATGGAGGCTAGATTACAGGATAGAGGACAGTTGCTGTATACCCCTGCAGTAAAAACAGAAGTCGTATTAGTGGAGAAGTGCACCCATACCCTTTGGGCACCATCAACTACTTGGACATGGTCCACCCTACTGTGTATAATTTGAAAGTACATCTCTCATTTTCTTTCAGGATTTATTACAGAAATTAAACCCAAAATTTCACAGAAAAAATATAATCTAAAATATTGACCTCATGTAATAGTTCAGGATCTTGCTCTGGCACTGTCAGTTCTTCACGCTTGCTCTGGAAACAATACAATGGAAACAGTGGGGAGACGATTGGTGGAAATTGGGAGGAATCTAGGCAGTTCACCAGAATAGGTTCAGAGACTGTTGGAAGCATCAGAAGGTGGTGCGATACTTGGACCTTCTTTGTGGTTCTCACACTGGAAAGCAAAGGCTCCTGCTGGGTTGTTTGGACTGAGGCAGGCACCTGCTGCTTTGAGGAGAAAAACAGTCCTTGAATCACCTGTTGCTTGATTCATTCATATTCCTTTAGTCAAAGCAAAGAGTGATGATTGTGCTGTGTGTCATGAGATCCCATGTCTCAGAGGCTTCTCACAGTGCCCTGGCTTCTTCCTAGCATAGCCAAGCCTGAAAGAGGAAAAAAAAGTTAAGTTATTTGGAGTGCTAATTATAAATAAATATGTGAAAAATTGGATTAAAGATTTGAACATTTAAAAAAAATCAAAGTCTATCATTTGATAAAAACCTGTCATGTAAGATCATGATGTGGAGCAACTTTGTGTGTTTAGGTGTGCTTATGGGCAGAAGTTCTCACACTCTAGTGAACATGTTGAGACATGAAGTCCCCGGAGGAGTCTAGATGTGGTCCACACTCTACTCTGTACTAACCCCTAATTACACTATTGGCTCCAATATGGGACGTAATTACTAGGAATCGTTCTGTGATTCAAGCAAGTGGATGGCAATTGATTTATTTTCCCTGTTCTGTCTCCAGTGCACATGCATGCACTCAGACATGCTACTACAATAACATGTCGAGCATACAGGAAACGGCACAGATTGTGTCACCCACACAACACAAAGTTTCTCAGTGCCTTGCAATCATCATCATGAAACTGCCCTTTACAAATTGTCGCTGTCCAGTGAAAAACACTGATCTCCAAAATGTCAACTTCTCATGAGCTAACAAAAATAGCCATGTATTCTTCAGATGATGCAGTGGCTTTATAAATGGTTTGTTTGGCTTAAAAATAGGAGAATTGTGTCAATTAACTAAAAATAACTAAATCTGGGGATGAGAGATTTTCACTGGACAGCAATGACATGTTGTATTTGCTGCTGTCAGTTCAGTAACATTGACTGGTCTGGACTGATGTAACTTAAATCTTCTTTTTTTTATATAGTCTTTGGGAATATGTGGGACACAGGCTTCCTCCCGCTTAGCAGTGGGCTTTGGAGGTGGATTTCCCACATATATGAGAAAGGCCATCTTGGAGGTCTCCTTGACCTGCACTCCCATGGAAGTGCTGTTTCAACAGCTTGTTCTAATTCCCTTGTCTCTCCAAGCTCCTGTAGGACAAACAGGGAGGAGGAAGCACTGAAGCCCCACAATGCTACAATAAGAGCAGCCTCAGGGGCACAAAGAGGAAGAGGGTCAATGCAATCACAGTTGGGCTTGAGGCACAGGAGTGAGGGGGTCGCAAAGAAGGGAAGTGAGTAGCCCACGCCCTCATATACTAGAGAATTTCTCTCCTTCACATGGGGTCTGCTCTTTTTGTGGTTTTACGCAAACTGGCCTGCAGTCCCAGACTGATTGAAGTTCTTCTGAAACCTGAGTCCCTTCGGTTAAAATCTCATTCCTTAGAGTGCGCTGCGTCTACCCTCAACTTTAAAATGTCTTTGTGTAATAATGATCCAAGTGACAATGTGTAAGTGGGAGTTAATTTTCAAACACAGCAGACAATAAAGAAAATTGTATAGTATGAGTGAGCTGAATTTTTGGGTCCGTTATAATTCCCTTTCAAAACAAACCACATTTCACACGCCGCAATTATGCACGACCACCGATGTGGCTGCTGAAATCAAGGCTAGATGAATGAATGTGGGCCACTGTTTAAATAGTGATCAGATCTGACACTCGGGAAGGAGACATCAAAGAAGAACAAAATGTGACGAGTATTTAGGAATCCTTTCATTTAGTCAGAAAGTCCCTCTTATGACAGCACTGAAGGGGCCTGAGTGACTAATGCTTGGATTTGCTTTTCAGCACAGCCCTCGCAAAATACATTTTCCATAGTGTCATGTCTTGGACAAAGGAGCGTTGAGTGGATTGCTGAGTTTAGTGAGTGACAGGGAATTACTGCGCAGGATGAAAAATACCAGACCTGACGTTTGCACTTCCAACGGCATAACTAATTACAAATAATGTTTTCCATTTGACAAATGGTACTGAAATGTCTACCTCAAAGTTAAAACTGGCTGTAATACTGCCAAGTGCGGTTTCCAGATTTTCATTAATGTGACATTTGGAAGGGATAGCTTTGACCTTGACTGAGTTGAGTGAAACCTTTGAACAGGTGGGGGTTTCACTGTTACACACTCTGGATTTTGAGTTATTTGGATGTTTGGTCGTCTCTACACACGTGTGGCTCACACAAAATCTATACTCCTGTTTTAACAAGGCTCAGACCTGTTTCATCTCTACTGTCCTGATGTGGCTGTGGCCTGAACGCTGGCGTGTTCAAAGAAACAAGAACTCCTAAAGTGACAGGCACTCAGGGCATACAATCCTCCTGATGACAGAAACACATGCTCTGTGTGGGCCAGTGTTTGGCTTTATGGTCCTAAGTGACTCAGCCTGGCACTCTGCACATTCTGATGTTTTCCATCATTCAGTCACGTTCAACTCTCCCTCGACGACTCCTCTTAAACCCTGATGAGACTTTCTCCTCTTTACCTTTCCTTCCCAGACATGCCACAGTTCGGCCTCTCTATGCAGGCTTCAGTAGCTGTGATGTTTCAGTGAAATAGTTCTCAGTGCGTCGCATTAGCTCTGCTGCTCCACATGCAGATGGCAGGCTGTGTGTGTTTGTTTATGCTGCTGGGTGAGGGGACTCTGTGTGGGAAAAGCTTCTCTCCACGGTTGGGATCGATGAGGGAGAGATAAGAGTGCTCGGTGGCCTTGGCTGAGCATGCATGAAAACCATTTTCTTGTGTGAGAACTTCCTCCCCATTTTTGTAATTTCTCCGTAATGTGAGCTATGAGCAGCAGTAAGGTCACCCCAGGAACCGCTCCCTATGCTGCAAAAAATTGAACTGGATTGAGCAGCTGAGGAATATATCAGCTATAAAAGGCTCTTCTCTGGTTATGTAGGTACCCTCAGATCAGGTAAAGCAATGGTGAAGCTGTGTGTCAGTGTAACATACAGTGATTTATACAATGCTACATTTTATCCATCTCTAAAACAAAGGAGGTGGCCAGCAGATATCCAAAAATGCTGTAAAAACTACTACAAATAACACATGAAGTGTAATCAAAGTCCTCTTAAACCAAACAATTGATACCACAAGTGCAAGACAAGTCCAATATCCATCATATGGATAACAAGAACAGTCTGATGGAGAACTGTAAGTACATCTACATGCTTTTGTACGTAAGATCCTTCATTCAAGGGGGAAAGTTGTATGCAACTTGCCACCAATTTACAGAATAAATATAAATACCAGTTTGATGTCCCTGCTTCACCAACTATTTTAGAAGGTGCTTTAGAGGCAGTCATAAAAACTATACAGGAATAAATTGAATAATTATGATAAAGTAAGAAAAATCAAGGATAAAATAAATAATAGATACTTTACAAAATACAGTCAGTTGGCTTCAGAAAAGCTGAAGGTTTTTTCCCTCTTTGAAATTCTAAAAACACATTCATCCGACCCTGAAACTGCTCACAACAATGTCTGGATTATCTTGAGCAACCGAATGTGTTTTTGAAAATGTATTATTTTGGTGCTTTGAACACCACAAGCCAAATGGCATTTAGTCCAATTATACTGGAGAGAAGGCAGACATATCTACAATAAATATCTTCAACACTCAGCAACTCACACTAAAACAATCTAGACTGATAAATAGCATCACAGGTCAGAATAAAGATATATATTTTTGATTTTGGGGTGAACTGTCTCTTTATTTTACATATGCTGGTTTGCAAATTTATTGTACTTGATGCAAATCAACACATTTCATAAAATAAGTACAAAAAATGTAAAACTGTGAATGTGTCATGTCCAGAATTCTCTGCAAATAAATTTCAATGAGATTTTAAGACTGAAAGTTGACATCTCTTGCTGTGCGCCATGTTCTCCTTCTATTTTTTCCTGTTAGAAAACTGTGGGACAAATTTGTACACACCGCAAGAATCCCGGAATTTCAGAGTGTCCCTGTGTTTTTGAATCTTTCCCATCATCAGCGCTTGTGCTATAGCGTGGGAATCAAGGGCAGAGATAGGAGGATGTGGGAGAATAAGAACTGTCTGTCAGTCAAACACATAATATTTAGAGGAGAGAGGCTCAGATGGGGAAGGCACTTTAACCCTCTATTTTCTTACTCCCTAAAGTCATAACTTTAATGACAAATCTTCTATACCGTACATGTGTCAGCTTTGAGTGCTCTAGGAACCCAACGGTAGATGTAGGATAAGACAGTAACCTGTCCATAAGGGATCCTCCATCCACATCTTCCACTTAAACTTATCAGGCTGATCATTATCTCTCACTTATCACACTCAGTCTTTTAAAAACACCACCTCTTCCATACTACACACCGCCCGCTGCTGAAATGTTGTTATAAGATTTACTACTGGCAGTCTTAACCGTATGAAACTCAGATATCATCGCTGCACCCAGTGTGAAGGCTTGAATAATGGCTCTGGGAACTGGTGTTCAACCTCGCCTTTTCCCTTCTATCTGTATCATGCAGACAGTAATGAAGGCCTTCTCTCTCCGCCCGATAGCAAATATATATCACCTTTAACAGGCACACATTCCAGTGCTGCACCATGGAAAAACACAGAACAGGAGCGAGGAACATTGTTCTCAGAGTGAGTACAGGGACAGAAAGAGAGAAAGAAAGAAAGAGAGGCAGGGGGTTGGAGAGGGAAGCTGAGTGAGAGAGAGAGCAGAGAAAATTACACCATAAGACTCAATGGGCTAAAACTAAGGAAAAGGTCAAAAATGAGAGAGAAAAAAAATCAGTTTTGAATCAACACAGATACAAACTGAGCGACTTGAAGAAGTCATAAAGAGAGCATATGCAGAGTGAGTGCGGCAGCCTCCTTTTGGGCCCTCCTTTGTGGTGGTTGAAGCGGCCCTGTGTGTGGTCTGAGTGGTTCACGTCTACGAGGAGCGAGCAGATCTCTCAGACACTTCAGACTGCAGTCTCACACACAGTCTCTGATGAGCGCAAAGCAAAGAAGGAGAGGTCCAATAAACAAGGCCTGTTTGATCCAGCCGCAACCAAGCAGCCTGCCAAGTTCCCTTTGTCTTAGAGAGGACACCACAGCCGTCACACAGACAGCCGTCTACCCACTGCTCTTAGCTGCTGTGAGGGGCATCATTCACATGCTGCCGTGCCAGTAGAGTCAGATAGAGAGAGACAAAGACATCGGTTGAAAACTGAGAGAAATGAAGAAACAAATAAAACAACCTGCATATGCATCCATAAAATGTTAATGTGTGTGTTTCTGTTTGTTTCCATCACCCAGTGGTCTGTAAACAGCTGCATCACACTGTTGTGCCACATGCATGCAGGTGATTGGGTGGTGATGTTTTGTCAGAGCTGCTCCACATGGTCTTCATCATATTGTGATTGACCCAGCCCACTGCTGCTGGGGATACACTGGAGGACTCAGTTTGCAAATCCTTGCGAAATGCGCAAAGGGAAAAATCCAGATCCAGTAAATTTGATATTGTAGATAAGTGGAACCAGAATATTTGTGCCATTGTTCTTTCAGAGAGCAATCTCCTCCAAATGCTTAAAGTTTTAAGGAAAACAATAGGGCTCCATTGTTGCAGCAGGATGTAAACTTTCAAGGAAACAGGCAAATTTTACCAAAACTGGATAATGATAGTTTTCCTAAAATTGTGCCAAAAAACACAAAAATAATTGTAACAAAAGAGGACTGTCTACAGTGTTCCTTTTTATTTTCCTTTTTATTAACAGACTGGAGTGAAAGTGTCTAATTTCATATTTTGAGGTTCCAGGTTTTGTACACTGTGAACATCAGCTATGAATTCATTCAACCAGGCCAAGGAATTCACCTCACCTGACCCTAAAGCATGCACACAATAACTCTCGGCAGGCCTCTTGAGTTTCACAGAGAAGGCTGGCCAAACTGTCATATTGTATAATGAAAATGGGGATTTTGGGCTGAAAAATGCTCGGGTGAACTCCCGTTCTCTGCCCCTTGGCCCAGCGATGGCTGGAGGGGCTCCAGCTCAGTGGCAGAGCTGTGCTTATCTTAATGAAATACCATTTTGTGGAGTTGATCTTCTGAGTTTTGTGTGTGTGTGTGTGTGCTCTAGATCCCAATGTTCCTCTTCAGATAGGAGGAAACTCTAAACTGAGGCCATCAGGTGCAACCAGCCTAACTATTTCCCACAGTTGAGGCCCAGGCGGCAATAGCCAGATATCTGACACTAATCACCCATTAAAAGTATAATGCTGTTTTGCGCCAGGCTAGAGAGAGAGAGCGACAGTGACAGCTGCTGCTACCGCGTCCAACTGAGAGATTCTAGGAACACAGACAAAACTTCTCAAGAAGACTGGGGACTTGTACTTGTTTTTTTGTCATTCCAAAGCTGCAGCGCTGCTTTGTTGTTTCAAGTCAGAGTTTGAGTAAATGAGTCCAAGTGAAAGCAAAGAAGAAAAAGAGGCGGGCATGAGATAATAGGGATTTCTCAATGAAATAAATCACACTGAGGAAGAGCGCATTGTCAGTCATCCAAAAGATGAGGCAGGAAGAGGGAGTATAACGAAGACTCTCAGATCAAAGCTTATCTGTCTGTGTTCGTTCCAGTGTCTGTCTCCTTTTCAATCTTTCATTCTTTCCTTCACTTCTGTCCCTCAGCACAATCTTCTTCTTTCCTTTAGTGGACTTCTGGAGGCCTGATGTTCTGCTGGCTTCAGCTTTGGTAACAGATCAGCGTTGGGTTTAACAGCATGTCAGAGAGAGTGCCATTCCACGGGCGCCTGCAAGAGGGGATCAACGTTAAGCCAAAGAGAGCGGTTTCAGGGCAGTTTTAATGCAGCACCTGTTGGGGCTCAGCTCAGGCCCAGGATTCTGCAGGACCCTGCCTGTGCAGCTGTGGGTCCAATCTGAACCCTGGCCAGGGATAGAGGCCAGGACCTACTCTATCCCCTCCCACTGGCTTCTGATCTATCACCACACATAACAATGAAGCTCCTCTGTGGGTGCTCTGACCTCAGCGGGCCTGTAATCTAATGATATGGAATATGTCTGTGGTGATCTAGTGGGTCCAGGAATGCAACTTGCACAAGAATGCTCAGTTCCAAAACAGTCTTACGGAGTTTTAGTTTGAGACTGTGCAAGTGTGCAACAGGCAGAGCATGTCTCAAAACATTCACTTATACCATTTAAACACCAGAATTAGCGCATACAGATTATTTAATCCCACTAAACCTACTAAAATTAGGTGATTGACCCTTTTTCCAGTGCCAGTAGATGAATTTACCTTTCTGTTGTCTTTCTGATGTGTGCTGGAAAGCTGAGATTGAACTTGTGTGTGCAGGGGAACAGAGAGACAGGGGCTTTTAAAAGTGTCTCTGTTTTCAACTCTTAGCGCTTTTGTAGCTTCTAACTGAATCTCTGCAGTTTGAAGTTTAGTTTCGCTCCTGCATTGCTGTTTATCATTTCAGATGTGTGCCTTATTTACTTCACCAGATGGCCAGAGTGCAGTGGTAACCCCACAGATATAACTATAGAATGCTTCCTGATTTTGCTGCTTCATAATAAAAGCTTTTAGACAACAAAATGAAGGTGGACTTTTATTGCAGAGAAATTATAGGAGGCAAAATGTTTATATACCATTCAGACGCTTGTTTAAAGACGAGCACGTCATCAGTAAAAACACACTTTCAAGCAGCTGCAAACTCTGTTGTGCAGGGCTGATGCACTGAGTAAAACTGAGTTGAGGGTTGAAAAAGGAGGCAAAAGAGTCAAAGAAGTTACTGATGGAGGTAACAGGACTTCGCGTCCACAACCAAAAAAGGGCAGAGATTAGCATTTCCACTTGGGATATGTTTACATCACCGCCAATCAAGGCTGGAGCAGATAAATACCCAGGACAAGTGCGCAGTAATTTGACTGGGGAGTGAATGCCAATCACACCCTTTCCCATTATAGTCAAAAGCTAAATGTTAGTGGGTTTTTAATCCAGTGTAAAAGGGGCTAAATAGTAAACTGTAGCCAATTCTCTTGTTTATTATCTTTCTGCCGTCGCCTTTCTTGTTCACTTTATCTTGTTATATGCTTGAGCTACAGTATATAGGGAGAAGTCAGATAATCAAAAAAGGAGCGGAAAAGGAGAGAGAACTGCAAAAAAACAAAAAAAAAAACTAAACGTAAATCAGAAATCTGACGCAATCTCTGGGGACTAAATGTTTCAGATAATCAATCTAAATTACTATTGTAAACATCTCGGGTTAAACATCCACTCAAAACATACAACTGCTTTTTCTGCTCTCTTGAATGGAAAAAATGCATGGCCCCTAGCACCTCTCTCTCAGAACTCTGGTCTCTTGAGATAGGGAATATTAAAGAGGCTAATGTGACTAGAGGGCTCTGGGCTGTCCTTGCAGGGCTGCCTGCTTGTGAATGTCCATTTATAACCAGATTGGTCCAAATAAGCAGAGGAAGCAGGAGCTGCACTTTCCCACAGTACTGCAGGAGGCCAACACGACTTCCCCTTTATAGTTCATGACTGCATGGAAACTGCACTCCCACTAAGAGCTCACAGAATGGGCGGACTGGTGAACCATGGCAGCCCAGATAACACAACTTGACCAACGCTGAATCTGATTAGCCAACTTGAAACCAACCATGCACGCTGATAATGGCAGCGCTGGACAGAGTCATGGAAAGACTCAATGCATCAGCCTGAAAATTAGATTCCCTCCACACGAGTGATAAAGGCATCAGTATTTACTCTGTGGCCACATAATAAAGGTTTTGGGCAATGTGAAAAGTAGATTAGTTCCTTTTCATTTGATTTTCTGATATAGATAATTATCATCTGGGGCCAGTATTTCAAAACTTTTAATATAGATCAAAATTATCCAGCTTTTGTAATTCCTTTTTTGTCCTTGGATAGGCCTCCATCTATTGGTCAAAGTAACATGTTATTAGCACAGACATGGATGTATTGGGGGATATTGCATATTGTTCATATTCACTTATCTGCATTAGCACACAATACATAGGTCAGAATTGCTGAATTTTTTGAGGCTGCTTGGTGTAATGTATAATTATTATTATTAAAAGTGTGAAATTCTTGTTTTTGCACTCAGCACTTTGTGTTCTAATTGAAAATATTGTATTTATTTAGGTATTTAGGTTAGTTGTTTAAGCTAGAATGGATAATGTTTTGATGTGATATGTGTTGCTTTAATATGTAATGGATAAAAAAAAGTATTAAATATGTGCCACGTGTTCTTCATGTCTCTGGATCCTCATTGAATCCATGCAGAATTCACTCTTCTAGGTGGATCAGGATTATAGATTTTTAGCATCAAAACTATCCTAATCTCCACCTCTGAGTTTGAAATACCCCAAAATGACATTTGATCTGGATTCTAGTTAGGATTGGATTACCAAATCCATATCCCAATTTTGAGATTTATTCCTGTTCAGATGATAGGTCGTCTGTGATGTGTGTGTGCGACTTTAAATTTGTTTCATCTGTATGTTTGTTCCCACGCTGAAAATCTGTTTTTCCCAGGGTTTAATTTAACAATCAACCATAAAATATTATTAGAGTACAAGCCTTGTGGACTTTGTTTGTATGATTGGAAGTTTATACTTAGTCCAATCCCTTTTTATTGTTTGGTGAATCAATGACAATTTTACCCGATTGCACTTTGAGATTATGACTGCTCTCTGCTCAAGGTAACCAAATCTGCACGCCACCTGCCGTACCACCCAGCTGTGGTCAGGTTTGCCCTCTACAACAAAGCCTATGTGACCTCCACATGAGTTTAACTCACGTTCCATCCTCAACATGACTCCTCTCAGACTCCTCATCTGCATGCCTGTGTCTTTGAACCCCTCCTTTGTGCTTTTTTTTTTTCCCGCAGCAGGTCCATTTTGTGGGTATCTTATTTCTTATTCTGCAGCTTGCGGCCTGTGGCTGGACTGTGACGTTTTCGTTCTGCTTTTTAAAACTTCTGTAGCCAAACACTCTGGAGGTTGTGACCTCTGTATGTGTGTGAGTGACAGGAAGGAACGGAGTCTTTTAAGAGGATTTACTGTGAATTAGCACGCTGATTTGATGCTCTTTTTCATCGTGCTGTGTTCCGGCAAGAGCAGACTGCTCTGGCCCCTGTACAGATGGGCAGATTGCATTTCAGCCACTTTTTTAAAAAGCCATGCGCACAACGGATATATTTCGGCAGTGTCATTGGTCAGCTGTCACATCTGTCAACTATATTCTTTTGAAGTTGTTTAAAGAACTTAGATGTTCAAAAACTGAAGCTATCCAAAGCATTTTCCACACTAATCCCCTCTGTTTACAAACTCATGGTAGTTTGTCAAGGGAAATGTGCCTTGGCCACATTTGATATCCTCAAAGTACAATAAGCAGTGAAAAACAGCACCAATGTAATCTTTCTGGTGTTTTCACATTTTCTTCAAGTTCAGATTGGAAAGAAGGGCACAATGGTTGCTGGCGGAGTGAGCCAGCTCTCTCTAATCAGTTTTGGAGGGCAGCTGTGTAGCAAAGACTCGACAGTTACCATCCAGCTGGCTCAGACTCTGGGAACCAGCGCGAAAGGCTAAGATGCACTTACACCATTACAAGCCTGTGCATGGTCTCTGTCTCTCTCTTGTTTTCTTTTCTGCTCACTCCTCTCTCTCTCTCCTTCTCTTTCACACACACAAAAGCACAACGAGATCACACCAAATTGCACTAGGTTTCTGACTTTTACCCCCTGGTTAAACTATAATCTGTGGTTCTGTTCCAGGCCGTCTTCCAGCATTTACAGCGTCATGTGGTTCAGGATTCCCACATTACAGAGAACTGCATGTGGTGTGGGCTGCATGTTCCGTTTCCTGCAGATTAACATTGTATGCCTCCCTCTTTGACTGTGACAGACTGAATCAATCTAATGTAAATAAGCATTCCTAACTTTCAACAAACCTATGGCCCCCGCAAACCAAAAGCACCCCCCCCTCAGTTGAAAGTGAGAGAATTCCACCAGGAGATCTAAACTTCCCTCTCTCCCAGATCTCAGGCCTCCCTTCCCACAGGCGCCCCAGGCTCAATGACTTTGACTTCCCACATTTAAGAGTGACTAAAAAAAGCATCTTCAAATTGCAACCATAAGTTGTCTCTCGTTTCCTCCTCCCACGCACGCTTTTACAGTCCTAATAGGGGTCCTACACACTGGGAAAATCCAATCTCCAGTAAAAAAAAAAAAAAAAAAAAATCAGTCATATTTCCTGTTTCACCTGTCATTCCCTCCATCATCAACAGAGTAACACTGAAAAAATGTTGTTCTATGGGATGCATACTGAGTTGGAGCTTCCAGTGAGAAAATACTGGGACTGTGGAGGGATGAAAAAAGAGAAAGAAAAGAGGAGCATGGAGAAGAAGCCTCCTGGCTGACTGCACAAAGGGGGTCAGAGGTCTGCTCCCTGAGGATGTGTGAGTTTGACTCCTCCACAGAACGAAATAGATCCACTTAGTGAAATCACTTCCTGTCGGTGTTTACAGGGTGGTAAGAACTTGGGCAACGTTGTGGCACAGCGGGAGAGAAGAAACCGGACTTTGTGTGAGAGGCTTGTGATACAGAGCTTGAATAAACAATCAAACTTTGGCTGTTATTGTATAAACAATTCATCTTACTGTGAACATTTGCTCTCTGCAGATACTGTGGAGTGATTTTCGCGCCAGTGTAAATGTATCTATAGTGCAAGCTTTATCTTGCTCAGGGAGTGTTTTTAGGCTTGATGGTGCGGTATGGAACATGATCTCTGTGAGATAGTCTGACAGTTTATCCTTCACACTCATCCCAGCAGAGAGAGTGAAGGAATGGAGTGTGATAGGTGTGTTATTGTTGCATTTTCAGTGAAACTATGCTGGTCCATTCATGGGGCCTCTCTGATAAAGCTGACTACACTACAACCGCAGTCTTATCTCGCATACTATGTAGAGGGCCCACATCAGGGTTCATGGAAGTGTATTTACAAGCTTTAATGCAAGAAGGCCAGGGTCATACCAGGAAGCACAATACGCATCCCTAGTAGACATTACAGAGTGGAGGAAGAGGAGGAGGAAGACTTCACGGTCAATAGCAAGGGCAACGTGCAGCTGGATGAGTCCTGGTAGTCCCACAAATTCAGATTTAAAAAAATGCAGTGGTGGAATGTAACTAAGAACATTTACTCAAATACTATACTAAAATACAAATGCTACTTTACATCTATAATTCAGCTGGAATTCTTCTTTTTACCCCAATACATTGATCTGACAGCTTTAGTTACTGATTCATTTTCAGATTTTGATTTTACAAATAAAACATGACGAGCTCATAAAATATGATGGCATGTTACAGATTTAAATACCAAATAGCACATCGAATTGTTAAGATTAGCTCGAGCAACTTGTCTCTCGTTTCCTCAAACATAACCTTTGATGTTTTAAATTAATAATAAGTACACTTGATTTTTTTTTTGTGTGCCCCTCCAGTTTCAGAGTGCAATTCATGATCAAAAACAGTGAGCTGACAACTGTGCTAACACCGCCAAACATTAAGAACGTGCAACAACCCAAGACATAGCAAGCCAGCTAATATCACTTACTAGCCCAACAGCCAGAGGCCCAGCACTACATTTGTCTGTCAGTGTTTGTTTGGTTTTTTTTACACTAAGCTCTTGCCAACAGCTAAAAGCCAGTCATTTACATTTACTTTACCTCTTGCTCTGTCACTGTCTTTTTCTTTTCTTAGCTTCCTCTGTCAGCTTCCTCTTTAGCCATAATGTCCATAGAGGATGCAGAGAATGTTTCTGTTGCCCGCTTTCCTGGCTCCGGTTCTGATTCCCATTCCAGTGCAGCTACCTGTCAGTATTCCCCGTTGGCTCATCCATGGCCTGAAAACCTCCTCAGTCTGGTGGTCCACAGCTCCCTGTTCATACAGAGTAAGCTAGCTGCACAGCTAACTAAGCTAACTAGCTAACAGCAGCTGTAGCTAGCAGCTGTTACTTCACATTCAGACAGAATCAGGCACTGCAGTGAAAGCACCAATTTTCTCAGTCATTTTCGACAGAGTTAGTCAGTTTAAGCTGCAGCAATGCTGCATGCAAAAGGAAAAAAAAAACTCCCACAGCAGCGTGTGGTGAAAAAGTTGAAAAAGATTTAACTTTTGGGGAAATGCAACATGATGTTGCACTGCGGTGACCAATTAGGAGCCGTGATCAAGCTCTCTCTACAGTCAGCCTGAAACATCTTTGAAAACAGGCACCATCCATGCAGAGTTCTTGATGATGCTCCACAGTTGTATCCTCGCTTCACTGTCTGGTTCTGGTTTACAATTTATGCTGGAAAATAGTGACACCAAGGAGCTTTCTTTGGTTTGTGTCAAAGTTTATTAGAGAGAGAGACAAGTGAGTGCACTGCCTTGGGCGGTCAAGATACCGATTAAATTGGAAGAGAGAGAGCGATCTAAGAAAGCCAGTGAATCAGAGAAATAAAACGTTAGTTTCTGATTGTTGCACAGATGCTATTATCTCTGCACAAATAACCACACTCCCCACACCCTGCGGCTAAACGCCACAGCTGATTCTGATTCTGTCTGAATGCGGCCTTAGCAGTCACTTTAGCAACAAGTTAAGCTATCTGTCCATCAGGAAAGTCTGTAAATCACTGTGGGTTGAGGCAGAGCAGCCAGAGGACATATAATGCAAAAACATGTATTTGGGCCACAAAGTGGGAATGACAGAGGCACCAGTCCTCCTGTTACAAGTCAGTGTACCATCAAAATCATTTTGAAGCAGTTGTTTTAAGTTTTCCATAATGTTGCTTTAAATTCATTTTGGCGCAAACTTTCTCTTAAATGACATTTTCAGTGCATGACTTTTTTTGCATGATGTATATACTGTTCTTATTTTTACATTTCCCTTGTTTATATGGTTCCTATTTTTATATTTCTTCTTGTTAAAATTGTTCTTTTAAAATTTCCTCTTGTTTATATTTTATATTCTGTTTTATATTTTATATTTTTATAGATGCTTCTTTATATTTTTGCTATCCACTTTGCTGCTGCAACACTGAAAATTTCCCTGTCGTGGGACTAATTAAGGAATACCTTATCTTGTACTTAAGTAAAAGGTTGGCAATGAGGAGGCAATTGATCGCCACAACATGATCGCCCCCCACCCCGGTGAATGACACTGAAGATCTGAAAATAGGTGAGTAAACTCCGAGCCTTATTTCAAAGGAGTGGATAAAGTGAGTTTACTTGGGTTTACCTTCCACTAAAACCCCTGCTTATGAACCATATCACAGCTTCTGAGGCCCATAAACGACATCTAATCATCAACTCTGGGGTGAGAATGTGAGCACTTTGGTGGACGTTTATGTTTACTGGTCCCACTGGAAATATTCTGTCAGAGCTTGTAGCTACAGCAGAACTGTCACTGACCCAATAGCAGCCCGTCACACACCACTGATGCTGAAAGCCCTTCGTCTCATCTGGCTGACTGTTTAAAAAACATACAACTCTATGAGGGTCTTAGTCAAACAGAAATATTTAATAAAGTCTGTCATGGCCTATAACTCATAATACAAATGGCCCTTAGTGACCCTTTCATCATTTTACCTTTAGACATAAATGCACTGTTACATGTGATGACATGAGTCCAAGAGAGGAAAAGAATTGATGAGGTATAAAACATTCTCCCCCTCTGTATCTTTATCTTTCAGGTTTTATATGCTGAGCAGCTTAGTAGAGTCCCTTGTTGAAACCACCAATAATCACCAAAAACATTGAGGACAGAAAATAAAAATGCAAAACAGTTATATGACCTTGTTTAAAAGAATAATAGAGCCTTCTTTATAGCCGTCGCTACAATAAAAACAAAATCATCATCTCCAAAATGTGGAGCCACAAAGCGTTTCCATGTCCTTGAAGCCGGTTTGTGTTACCAGACAAGTCAAAAGCTATTGAATGCAAAAGCAGAAGAGATTTTGCTTTGACTTTGTACTTTTCTTATGCTTTATCCCTTCATGATGTACATGTGTGTTTCAGTTTTTGTGTCACACCCGCTTTCAAAGAAAAAAAAGTTTTTGAATAGAAACTCTGGTTCCAACCCCATTCTTGGCCCTCTGCAGTGGGGTTGTGAGAGAGAAGCTTCTTTCCTCAGGGTCTCTCCCACGCCATCTCCCTCATTCCCCCTTCCCCTCCACCGTATATGAGAATAATCATAAATCATAGTAACATCCAGTTTCGACCAGTACAGAGCCAGAAACTCAGTCTGTTGCACCAACAGGGTTAGGCTCTGTGGTGTTGCAGAACACACACACACCTTTTGCAATAGGCTACAGATAGGAAAGTTGAGTCACAGCTGCTGCGGTGCTTTGGGGTAAGGCTCAAAAGTGCCGAATGCAATGATTGTTCAGGCTACAGTCACACACTCAGGCACGCAGACACACTCACACCCCTCCTCCTTTCCTCCCTGACTTAAAGGCCAAAAACAACTACACTCGTCCGTCTCTTGGGCTTCATTAGATGAAAAACATAAAAGATAAATAAATGAACTAACCCCAAAATTGTTGTGCTTGCGTGGGAGAGTTCAAAATGCCCCAAAATAGTCTTTCGTAAGGCCAGAGGAATGAGGGTCTGCATCGTTTCACCATACAAGGGCCTGTTCTCTGTACCCAATTCCCTGCCGAAACCCTCAACCACGCTCACCACAGTGACCAGTCTCCTGCCACAGGGACCAGACGGCTGTGGCTTCCGCACATTTTCTTTGTGCTTTTGTTCTGTAGCGTTCTCTGTTGTGTGTGCAAACACTTTGGTGCACTCTCAGCCAGATTTTTGGGGGCATCTGACTTTTCTTCTGCTCCCTCAAAGTGTGCATCTGCATTTAATGGATATGTTCCTGGGTTCCACTGGGCAAAGTGGCTCCTGGTAGACTAATTGCGATGAAACATGTCCCTGTTTCCACTTGCACACGCAGTGGAACAAACACACACGCTCACTCACAGAGAAACAGAAAGAGATATGCACAGTTAGATAAGCAAATTACAGCAGGTCGCGCATGGCATCACTTTCTTGATAACCGGAGTGAGTCTTAAGGAGTAACCTGAGAAATCATGTGAAAGAGCGCCTCACATTTAAACAAGCCAGACCTTTTCGACAATAGAATGACTCATAGACACACAAACAAGTACACACTGATCCAGACTTTGCTTTCGTCACTTTAAACATGCTGTGGTGTCGCTACACCCACCTACATTATGTGTCTACTTCTGAGGCTTGTACCACTTTGTTTATGTCTATTTGTGTTTGTGTGCTTATAGTGTATGTTTTTGTGCGCATGTCTATGCAGCGTTGTGTGGGTCAGTAATTCAGTATTTCTGTGATGTCAACGCTGTAGCAAACATCATCAGCCCACTATGATTGCAGTGTTTATCTGTCACTGGCCAACGGATGGATCCAAGTGACACAAAAGCATATACAGTTAGAGCCAACTGAAATACTTGTCTGGCTGAAGAGAGTCAGTGGGGATAATCCTGTGTTCCTAGCCCCTCTGACCTCCAGACATTTAGTAGTGTTGGCACGTAGCTGGAGCTGTCAGCCCAGCATCTATGGGAGATCTGTGTTTAATTTGCAAAAGCAGACCCTGCCAGAATACAGAGAGAGAATGAAGGAGAGAGAGAGGGAGTGGGGAAATTAAGCAAGTACTTTTGTTTTTGTGCCGACTGGACCTGCATTTCTGAACTCTGAAGAGAATGATAAGGCCAAGGCCGGACGTCTCTGAGATATGTGTATGCGACGGACAAAGCCATTTTGAGCCTTCTAGTGGTTCTGTGTGTCTGCTGTGGAAAGAGTTGTGCAAGTGGTTGTATGTTTCAGTATGTGGGTGTGCACAAGGCTGCGGGAAAGGGGGGTTGTTACTGTGAAACTGAGTAGTTAATAGTCTGTGTTTGTCTGCAGATTGCTCTGGCATGGGCCCGGGCGCACAAGCCTGGGAGAATCCACCGCTCTCCAAGATTATCCAAGTGTGAGCACAACTGAAACAGCTATACACAATTTTCACAGATGGGAAGTAATTAAGTAACACACACTTTGGCACTGTACTTTTTTGATTTTTCAGGTATCTGTGCTTTATTTGGGATTTTATTTTTCTGACTTTCTACTTTTACTCCCTACATTTTAACACAAATCTGTACTTTCTACTTCTCACATTTTCAGAACAGGCTTGTTACTTTAGTTTTAAGGCATTTGAGGCATTTAAGGCATTTCTTTTTTTCTTTTTTTTTCATCACTGTGCATCGCCTTCTCAACATCAAGACCGAATACACAGAGAACACAACACACCAGTGTACCACACATGACAGATGCCAAGAGATGAAAATTATGAAAATGACGTAACAAGATGCAACAAGAAGAAATGATATAAAAGATGTAACAAGAAGAAAAATTATATAACAAGACATAACAAGATGAAAAAGATGAAAATTATATAATAAGACAAAAAAAAGTAAAATAATATAAATGATGTAACAAGACAAAACAGACAAGAGATGGAGACTTGACGGTGGAGAAAAGGTGAGGTTTAGTTAACTTTGCACAGAAACAAGCAGTAGAAATGACCTTCAGAGGACTAGTTTTTACTTTTATACTCTGGGTACATTTCAGAAGCTGTACTCTTTCACTTTTACTTGAGTACAGAAGTTGAATCAGTACTGTCAATCATGGAGCGTTGCTCATCTCAAAACCACACTAGACAGAACAACAAAACCTCACTGATGGTTTCTGCGTAGAAACAGTTGTTTTACTCTCAGTTTCTCGGTTTGTGTGTCCAGACTTGTGCAAAAGGGGTGTGCATAGCCGGTAAGTTGGAAGATGAAAGTGACAGGTAACGGCGATTTCTGTCAGGTTTTTCTGGTTCTACTCAGTGACTGGGACAGTCAAGCTGAGGCCTGCCCCTCTTCCCTCCAGCCTGGGAACCAGAGCAGTGATGCCTGCTTGTCTAAGTACCTGGCTGCTCTCGCCGGGAGCCGTTCCCATCCCACTCATCTGTTTATTATTTTCCTGTGAGGGCTTGTGTTGTAAGAGGAGAAAGGAGGGGGGGTGTAAAGAGGTCAAAATGGAATGGAAGGAATATTCTCGCATGTTTCATTGACAATATATCTAGAGACTTGGATGATGGGTTTTTAAATATGAACACATCATAAATATATCTGAAGGGAACTGGGAAACGTGTTATTTGTAGCAGATTTTGGTTCAGACCCCGCTGTGTTTTGTGTAATACTAAGCCCTTTATTTTACTAGGCTTGGACTTGGAGGCAAGTGGTTTCGTGAGTTGCCCTGACTGCTCCGCTGGTTGGTTTGCATTATGTCAGGAACAAAGCAGAGGAGGACACTAACCCAAGGCAACAAGTCACAGAAAACAAAGCAATAAAAGAGAAGCACATACACACTGTGCATAATAGACATGCAAGAATATCCCAGCTTACATCATGTCCTCCTTGAAGACTCACACATTTGTGCTGCAGGTTTGAACACCTACTTTCACCTGACTGAGTAGACATTACTCATGTGTTGAGGTATCACACCTACAGTCAAGATGAACATGTAAAAGCCATACATTATTAATAACTGTCACTGCGACTGTCTCAAACACACATCCATTTGTGTTTTGGCAGACTGAGCACAAGAAGAAGAATAATTGTGCAGCTATAGCTGTGAAGCTCAGTTGTTTCCACTTCTGCCCTGAGGGTTTCAGCACAGAGTTCCAACATCAGCTGTGGGTTTTGTGTGCTGCGGAGAGTGGGCACAGGGTACATCCGACCTCCGACCTTCCCACAGCCTCAGGAGGAGAGGTCTTTTTACTGAGAAAGGGAAGACCCTCTATGCCGGTCCCACATGGTTCTCCCAAACTCACATTCCAAGGGATGCTTTTCCCACCATGGACCAAACACATCATTCTGTTCTTTCCTGGAAAAAATCCAAGGAAGTGGGCGAAAACATGAGTGGGGTCCTGCCCAGTACTCATGGCCGACTTGACCTTCAGCAAATGCCACAGTTAGGCCATTCTCCGCAGGTCAGGGGAAATATGGAGAGGGCCTGGATCTGGGAGAAAGGTCTGGTTTCACTCATATGGCATAGAAAGTTTAGGTTCTGATTCCATCAAAAATATTTTCATTTTCGAAGACATGGGATGTGCATGCTATAACATTACAGTTGCTGTTTATTTTGCAGTAAACAAAAAAAAACATCATCAGCAACATAAACACATAACAACTTGGGTTGCACTTCATTTTACAGAACACTCATAAGATGTAACAAACAGTATTATGTTCTACAGAAACTAGAAATAATATGTTCTTTATTAGACAGTGTTTAGACTGTTTATTAGACCCTTATTAGACTATTAGAGGGTAATTAGGGACACATTACAACAGAACGTGCTGTTTTCCACTGTTGGACCCTTATTATCTGCCTACAGTAGGCAATTACAATAAGCCTGTGCAGTCACCCATTGATAAATTTTCCCCTACCTCTATAATTCTGGCCTTTATTTGGTACCTCGTGTTCACATACTGTTTTTAAATGAGCAGCAGATATATGATTTCACTTCAGTTTACTGTACAGTCCTGTTGTAATATATCCTTTATACGCCTCAACTGATGGTCTGAAAGTGGGAAATAATACACTTTAATTAATAAAGAACATATAATTTCCTGTTTTAGTATAATTTGATATGATTAATACAATTACAACTAATTACGGTATAGTTGTGGTTGTTTAGTAAAAATCATATTATTTCTAGCGTTTGTCTAATTTAATAAAGTACAGCTTGTTATGTGTCTTATTGTGTACTATTATTATATGTCCTATTAGTGTACTGTAGAATAAAGGGCGACCAACATGACTATAATGAAAAAAATTGAAGTGTTGATTTTTATGCAGTAAATTTCAAGTGTTAAAAAAATGATTAAAATTATCCGGCATTTTAAATCTGATGGATATGAGCATTTTGATCCTGTGAAACATATTTTCTGAATAGAATGAAGTAATCTGTGTGGCATTACCACTGACGTCAAAAAATAATAATAATAATTCTGTTGATAAATCTAATAAATAATGTTGTTCTCTGACTCTTAAACTCGTTTGATGAGATGAGAAACAGTCATCTTATTTATTTATTCTTCTCAAGAACTTCAACTCCCAACTGAGATGCTTTGGGTTAAAAAGGGGGAAAAAAGGAAAAAATGAGTAGTACCAGGCTCGTTTCATGTGTCTGTTGTTGAGCTTCAAATGCAAAAATGTTTTGGGCATTACACACACACACACACACACACACACACACACACACACACACACACACACACACATATACAGTTTATACTTGTCTCCATCTCCTCCATCAGTGCCATAACATAAACAAATGTTCTCTAAAAAACGCTTTTTCATCTTGTCACAGTATCCTAAAACCACTATCAACATGTCACGTCACAGAATGTTTTCTTTTGGCTTTTGCTTTATCGTCAAAACCATTATTCCATTACAAATCAAGACCGGCACCTTTGGTATGCTTTTTATTTATGTATTTAATTTGTTCCAAAACATAAAAATGATTCTGCAGGATTTCAAGGGCTATAATAAAAGGTCTATTTTTCTATTTTTTATTAGTCCTTGCAGGCAAATGTGTCCTCTGGGTTAGACTTTACCTATTTTAGAAGCAGTGGGCAGCTACAGTAAAGTGCTTCGGGACCAGTTCCAGCTCCGTGGTCAGTAGCAGTTCAGGCAATGGCAGGAGTGTCATATGACCTAATATGCATGTTTTTAAGGGTGGTTGGAAACTGAAGCTCCCAGAGGAAAATGAGGAGAACACATGGAGAACATGAATATTCCACGCAAAAAGCCCAAGTTAGCCTGTGGCTTTCAGCCCAAAACCTATATACTTATGTACATCCAACACAACATATACTATAGAATCAATGTCCAACATGGCAGTGGTAATGATTCTCTACATTTGACCACAAGTTCTCTTCCACGTCACACCTCAACCTTAAATCACCCTGTCTTTGCATTCCTGATTGCTCCCTGTTACTGTTATGCAAGTATCTTCATGCATCCAGCATTCAGCGAGGGAGATCATGAACTGTCCACCTGTTCTTCCTGTTTCACCCACTTCTTTATGTCTGGATGGGTCCGTGTTTATAAAAAATATTTTAAAAATTGTTCTCTTTGTATCGATAGTTACAAAACTGAGCAGGCTTGCTAAACTAAGGGTAAACCATGGTTGGTGTATTTTTTTTTCCTATTGTTTCCTTGAGGAAATCTATGTAAACATGCAAAATGGGCTGTAAATACTGTGTATACTGAGTTTTGCTGGTGGTTGAGTTTGACTGAGTAAAGCTTTCATGAATTTTGAAAGAAGTGGTCAGTGACTGAAACATAATCCACAGTTTACAGCTGTTTTACCATAAAGTGTGTTGAAAATGGGAAATCAGTATTGTGAAATAACCAACTGTAAGCCATATTTATGTATTACAGTGGTAAAAAGAGGACATGTTTATAGGAAGAGGGGGTTTTCTTTTTTTGTTAACATGCTTTCCATGAAATGAGGCTCAAAACTTCACACACAAAACAGTTAAACACAACCCAAAAAATGCACAAAAACGCATGCTATATCTCCTGCAATATGAAGCAGTAACCTGCATTCAAATATGTATTATTACAATGAAAAATTGCATTTTGAGGGTTAATATTCATTTTACATGCAAGATTTAAGGCAGGGGTCTCAAACACAAATTGGCTTGGGGTCACTGGTGGTATTGTTATCTCATAGAGGGGCCAGTTCAATATTCAAGTACTGCAAGAAAACCCAATATTTCTGAAATTTTACTTTTGTTTCCATTACTAACATCTTTCATCATATTTAACAAAACATGCAGACAGCAGTTTCTATACTTTTTTTTTTTTTAAGTTAGCCCTTCATTGGGCACAAATCCAGCAACTCTTCTTTTGAGTTGGCCTTTATAGCTGGGTTTAAACAACTCCACACTAAGGGGCTTTACTAAAAAATCTTTTCAAATCTTGCTTTACATTTGTGGTGTTATACCACACTGTACTGTATGCAGAATAATCAGTCAAGAAAGATTGTGAAGACCGCTGCAAACATACACAAAACACATAAACACAATCCTAACAACAACTGTAAATCTGTAAAACAAGAGGACAAATTTTCAGCACAGTCGATAGAAAACAAACTGTGGTTACACACTGCAGACACACTGCAGACACACACACACACACACACACACACACACACACACAAAATTTGCCAATATGAGATCCAGTAACAGCACGCGGAATCTGGAGTGACGCAGCCAGCTGTGGATAGTGAACACATCAATATGACCACATGATGAACAGCATGTGTACATAGGGTTGGCAGTCATATACAGGCCTTTCCAACACTAAAATGAACACTTCTATAGAATTCACTAGCACGGGCCCAGTGGCACATACTGTGCTTTGTATAGTGTATTTTGGATGCTGGGGCCTTCCAAATGAACAAAAGATTTTATTTTTGAGTGATGTGTTTATTATAAAAAAAAACCCTGACATTTAGAATTACAAACAGAGCTCAGGCAAAAAGATTGTAGTTTTATGGACATTATTCTATTTGATACACAGGTTTCAGTTTTTGGTAATTCAGTCTCATGTACCAAATTTAGTGTGCAAGCATTTGTAAAAGTAAAACTTTAAACTATCTGTGCATAAAACTTCTAATGAATAACTTTTGTTGAAATGGAGTTTAAAAATGTCTCTGGACACTCAAGTTCTTCTTGTTTACTCAATAATTTCCCCCTTTTTTTCTCTTGTTGATAAATACAATATGAACATGTTTCTTTGTGTAAGGAAACTGTAATGCTGAACATGTTCAGGATGTGACCACCTTGTATTCGCCAGAAATCTAGCACAAGTCTTCTCCCTCAGGGATTCTCTTTACATTGCAACACTTCCCCTGCGGCAACCGAAACCAGGCTGTGCACAGACAAGCAAAGTTAATGTATGCCAGGCCCCAGTGTGTGTGCCTCAGGGAGAGCTAGCACCATCTAGATGAGTAGATTAGATAGGAGGAAGATGAAAGAAAGAAAACAAATCAGAGGCAAAGGTGGGAGGAGGGAATAACAGTACGGTGCGATTTTCTTTCTGCTGCATGTGCACACACACACACACACACACACACACACACACACACACAAACTCATGAGCAAACGTGAGGAGGAGAGGAAGAAAAGGAGTGAAAATGAATTGAGATGGGAGAAAATAGAATCTAATTTGTAGTGTTAGTTAATAAGAGACAGACTGAGAGAGGGGGAGAGATGGAGGGTGAGAGGGAGAGCAGCCAAATGACAGAGGCGTGTTTGTGTTCTGATTAGGCTGAGCCAAATGGAGGCGGCTCACCAATGGAGATAACCAACAAAGACATCTCTTCACTGGGGACAAATCTATGAACATCTTTTCACGGTCAATAGACGGAGGCATTCTTTTGTTTTGATGGTGGATCCATGAAAGTTTAGCGTTCCTCTGCTCTCAAATGAAGCAGATGACCAAAATGAGTTGTTGTTTTTTTTTATCTAGGGGCATAAAAGTGTGCACAAGAGCCATTTTCATGATTCCTTATACTTAACTGAGCCACTACTTGAAGCTGTGTTATGATTACGTTCTTATGAACTAAAATGTTGAATGTCTATTCACTCTCACCATGGTTGCCAAGATATGATGCACTCAAGCTGAATAAACAATGATGTGGGCTCTTTGGGGTAAGACAGGCTTCCTGGCATGGGTGTGCCCGCACCCTGTTTGGTTTCTCATCTTTATGGATGGCGACAGTGAATAGATCAGATCCATGGCAGTGCTGATGGGGTCCAGAGCGAGGTTTTCTCTCTGGCAGGGAAATAGGGCTGGGATACAGCCAGCGTTGCTAGGCAAAGACAAACTACAATACTGATAGACTCTTTGATGAGGTCACTGTCTATCACACAAAGACTGTCTCTGTTAATTTGCATACTATCTATCTATCTATCTATCTATCTATCTATCTATCTATCTATCTATCTATCTATCTATCTATCTATCTATCTATCTATCTATCTGTCTATCTATCTGATATTATCAGGATACTTGGGGCATCTAGTGGTAAAGTTGCAGATTGCAAACACCACGTCTCACTCTCCCTGCTGCATCTAGAGCCATTGTTTGGTGTGCCTGTTCTGGGCTACAGTATATACATGGCAAACGGCTCATTCCAAGGTAACAGAAAACAAAATGATTCTTATTTTCTTATTTGGTTATACTCTAATGAAAACATAATTATGAATATTGAATGTAAGTTTTTAGCTGTTCATTGTCTGTCAATGTAAAGCTAAGATCGTTATCCTGACAACAAAAGCCCACCGTTCCGTAAATACACAATCTGGAGGTTTCGAGTCGCCTTCTGCCTGCCAGACTCCATTGACATATTGCTTACGTAATTTAACTGTTACCAGCATGTGCTCCTTCAAAAAGATTGTCATGACTCACAAACGGACACTAACTTGTTTGGTGAACATTCAGCTCTTAACTCTAATTAACATGAAACGGGCAAGCAGTGACTCAAGTTACAGGCTGTAATTAAAAAATTTGAAAGGACACCGCGGCTGTAGTGTTGCTGTCAGTGAAGCGAGTATTTAAGATAATGTATTTAAGCCTGTTCATCTCTCTTTGATCATTTTTATTGCAGTCAAATGTGATTGTCAAGCAAACAGACTGACCAACATTGTCATTAAAAGCTGTTGTAAATGTTGCACGCACCTGACAAACAAAACTGTAGACTGTAGTGCAGTCTACATGTGTAGACTAGTGGACTGTTATGCATATTTTTCACAACGCAACTTGAAAAAAAAATTCTTAAATTAAAATAAATAAAATGTGCTCCTGTTTTCCGCTGGTCTGCACCATCTAGTGGACTGAAAAGTAAATGATTTGATTAATCTGGTACCAAAAAGTTTAATTTGTTTGCAATATTAATAACTTACAACTTAAAAGACTGATACTTGGTGCCTGTCAATGGACATAATATTGCCACACAAAATATCACAGTCTATCTATCTGTGACTCCTCTCCCTAACTCCCTCTGTCTGACTCATACACACATCCACATAAACACTTGCTAAACTCACTCACGCGCTGCCAGAAGCATAAGAGAAAAACACCGACAACATCCTTGGGAAACAAATTAAAAGGATAATCACGCCTCAGTTGAAAGTGTTCCCTCCGTGGTGTTGGTCAAACCAGAAAGCAAAGTATATGGTTGTTTTTCTGTAAATTAAAAATATAAAAGCTACTCCACACTAGATTCCCAGACGTCTAATTACTACATTGAAAAAAGGGAAACAACTGATCCACAGTGGAAGAGGTTAGAAACCCAGGGAAAGATGATATGTTACAGTATGAAATGTAAGTCCACAGAATGGTGAGAAAACTGTGATTTGTTTGTATGTTTGTGTTGTTTTTTTTGTTTTTTTCCTTATCTGTTTATCTGTTCTTTTTTTCTGTTCTAGCTTGTTGGACTTTGTCGTGCCCTTCGGCTTGTCCTGCCCACAAACCGGAGTGTCAGGTTTTGAGCAAAATCTGTGCTTTTACATCAGCGGCTTTGCTGTCAGACTTCTCTGGAATATAACACCACATCTTACCTCATTGTCCACAATAAAAACAAGAGAATCATATTACCCCAGCTCGGTTTACATCATCTCTAAGCCCCGCACAATCAACCATCATCCCCTTGTTTGAGAATTATAATGCTTCAACCCTCTAATCACAGAGTTTCACAGTCATTGGAACTGGTAGTTTTGAGAGAGTGAGCGCAGCGGAACAAAACGGTATGATAGTGGGCAAATTGAGTCCCAGTCTGGAAATTCCTGCAGGATTGTTTATGTTCTGGAAGAGCAGTGGGGAAAGGGTACAAGGCTAATGTTGTAATGATGACAATAGCGGTTCTGTGTCTGTAAAACAATGTGTATGACTGGCAAGCTAGAGCCAAGATTCTTTTGATTTACGTTCTGACCTCCAAATGATGCTGAATGGCCTTGAAAACAAGCAGCTCTACTCAGAACGAGGGATGATGACCCCCCCCCCCTCCATGTGTGAATAAACAAGTGACCCACGTTGGGGCTGAGAGAGGTCACTGCACAGTGGAGTTATGGAGAATACGGAGGAGAGGGCAGACAGACAGACAGACAGTGAGTCTCAGAGAGATGGACAGTGAGTGAGTGAGCAGGAAGGAGAAAAAGAATTGACAGAGATGAAGAAGGAGAGATAGACGTGTGTTTGTTTTTCTCTGTGGCCTCTGCTGCCCTAATAGACCTGGACTGTCACAGGCCAACCACAGGGCAACTTGGGCTTCTCCTGTTTTGACTATATAAAGACTGATAGCTCTCTTCAGACTCCAGATCAGCTCTACGGACGTTAATATGTCCCATGTGGCTACATGTTAATGGTGACTGACCTGCACCTTTTTTTCAGCTTTCATCGCCTTAAATATATTTCTGATCACAAGATCAAGTCATATGGCGGCTCTGTTTGTTTTTACTTTTAACTACATGTATCACTTTGCTTTCTAATAACTGTTACTTTAATAATAGCCGATATGAGAGACTCAAATAGCAGACTGAAACTGAATGACAGGAAACAATAAAAGTAAATTTAAAAAAAGAAACAAAGAAAAAATAAGTTTACTGGCCTAACCTAACATTTACTCCCTGGTGATCAACCTGTCAGTCTTATTTTGCCAGTGCCAGCTGGCAGTTGCTTAACTTCATCCCTTACATGACTGTAGTATGTAGAAGTTAAGTTGTCTATATTACACAAACAAAAGTTGAAGGTTTACAGGGCTGCGTTGGGTCCAAAAACTAAAAACAAAATCCAACCCAATCACAAAATGAAAGCTCACCATCTTGTTTAGCTTCACTGACTCACACAACCCTGTGCCATATGTGTGCTGTAGGTGCAGCCAGCAAATATACATTCCTCTTTGAACTGCTTTCAGACTTCAGTCTCAGAAATTTAAACACAGATTCAATCCATCGCTTTGTATTTTGCAGGATGTTTCAAATAATAATATGCACTTTTCACAAAAACGGATCATTCTTTTCTCATCTTTGATATTAAAGAAACTTATTCTAAAACACTGGAAATTTACATATCCTCCCTCTTTAAATCACTGGAAAAATGAACTGTCTTTTTATTTGAACATGGAGAAGCTTATTGCCACTGAAAAAAATAGAGTGATTCAATTTGAAAACATATGGGGAAAAGTACTACAAGTGTTGAGTTAATAAAGTGATATGTTTAACAAGATGTTTTACTAATGTGGTATTCTGTTTCCCCCCATTGTTTGGGTATTAAATATCTGTGCTGAAGTAATTTTTGTTTTGTTCAGTAGGATAGATAAATAGCATGGCTGGAGGTGGGGGACATTTGTTGAGCTGTTTAACAGGAGTATATTTAATTTGCTGGATAGTAAAGATTGATGTTATGATAAAGGATATGCAATTAGGGGGTTGAGCTTGTTTTGTTTTCACTGCGGATTGTTATAATTTTGTGATGTTTATTTATTTTATTTTTTTTTGTGTAATTGTTTTGTTTGGTTTTGTTTATGTCTGGGTTTGTTTGTTTGTTTTTTTGGTTTGTTTGTTTTCTCGTTTTGGATGTTTTTATTATAATCGTGTTTCTTTATTGTCAACTGTGAAATTTTCGTTGTTTGAAAAATGAAATAAAATAATTATATATATTAAAAAAAAAAGAAATTTAAACACAGACTTTCAGTCCTTTGCGAAGATCGAGCTGAATACAGTCTTGTGGCAGATTTATGGATCCATCACCTAAAGGACAGCTCATGTGGACAAAGTAGCTAGCAAGCTGACATTAGTATGTAGGAAAATGTTTGTGTTGTCTGGTAACAGTCCAGTCGCAGTCCCAATCTGTGTTGATGGAGCCGAATAAATGAGTAAATAAACAAACAAATCGTAATCTCTTGTCACTTATTATTGTTAACTAATAATTGGTGCTTGTAAAATTGTCATATAAAGCCATTATTTTCAGCACTCAGCCTGCAGCCTTGTGCTTGTGACCAAATCACAGCCATGCTGATTTTCAGTACAAGAGCACTCTCTCTCATGTGATATTGCTTAATTATTCAGAATGGATCCTTCATTAGAACTAATAACAGAAACAGTTAAGTGGAGCCTGATTTTGATCCATCCTGACCTGGGATCATGCTGAAGCACCCTGTCTAGACACCAGCTCCACTTTATGCCAACATCACACAGTACCCAGATTTTCCTTTGCTGCTTCTGTTTCTTTCACACTTGCCCTCTCTTCTTTCTTCTCTTCTCTTTTCTCTTCTTTTCAATTTTCACAGCTCAGTTCTCACAATTTCCTGACCTCTGCAGCTCCCTCTTTGACTCCCCAGTCTGTCTCATCACAATCTGAGTCAGGCCTAGGTGTGGTTTTCTGGTGACGATGACAGTCAAAGGAGGATGCGATAAACTGGCTGAACCAGCAATGACCCTACGTCAGAGAAAACAGACAGATTACAAAGACTGTATCCTACTAACATGCCATAGCTAACTATTGAGGTTTCCTTTTTTCTGTCTTTCTACTTATGGCCCCTGTCTGAAAATACAAGTGGCTTGTTAGTGAGCACATAGCTGAAGACAGGGTGCATGGAGACAGAGCTTATGCATGTTTAGTGGTTCAGTAATTGTGACAGGGTTACAATTAAGGGAAGCCCTAACCACGTCACGCTGCCCTCATTATATAGCAATTACGTTCTTGATTGTGAAACAAAGGTACACAACAATGGTTTGATAAGACCTCTTGTTTAATGAGACTTTGCTGTAACTCCTGTGTTCATTCAATTAGTAAACAGGTCTTCTATTCAGGCCTGGGCACCCCAATTCTCATTTTCCCAAATGCGACACACCCCCACCCCTCAGTACCCCAAACCCCCAGTGCACCCCCTGCCCTTAGCCTTCAGCGTCCCACATTGGGTCTTGGCATCCCCCTGAACATTCAGGACACACAGACTCCTCCCTGAACCTCCTCGGATCCCCTTCCCCCTTCCCCTCCACCCCCCGCACACACACCCATTTGATTGTGATTGACAGCGTCTTTGTTCCATTGTGCGTAGCTGTCGCCTCTGATGAAGACACATACACAGAGCCGAGGCTCTGCACTCATTGTACACGACACACAAACTACAGGTCTGCAACCAGTTGCACTGTCCTCTGATGATGAGCTCCATGCAGCCAGACTGGGTGAGTGTAACCAGCCTGGACAAGGCAGGAGGCATGGCAGGGTGGGCTGGGACAGGGTGTGTGCAGACAGGATAAACTCTGGCTGGGCCATCAAGGCCAGAAAGCAGGCCTCTCCCAGTGTGGACCAGGGGGTCCCGGCCCGATGGGCTGAGGGGGCCAGCTGGAAAGGGAGGCTCAGGGCTGCGCAATGTGTCTGAGGAGGCCGTCATTAGGGTTCACCCCTCCTCAGGGATGGGAACCAGGTCACATTCTCTCACACGGCACAAAGCAGGGTGTGTGTGTGAGAGGGATGGGGGTTCAAGGGAGGGGTTTTGATGGGGAGCAGGCCATGACCTCTTTATATCCATCAACAGATCACTAACTTGGCCCACAGACATGCTCATACAACACACTGACACACACACACACACACACGGGCATGCATGCAAAAACATGCTGATGTCTGCGTATGTGCACAGACATGCACACTCACAAATATGGATCTACAAAAACAATATGTGTTCTGCAAGATGCATTATGTGTGTATTTACCTGAATACTGTCCCAGTAGTCTCTGTTAGCTGAGATACTGTTGTTACATGACTATATTGTACGATGTTGAGCAATATTTATCTTTCCAAATTAATCAGTATAAATTGATGCTGTCTATTGTACTATTGAAACAGGGTTCTAATGAAATGAAACAAATCTGCTTCTAAAGACATGATGTCTAGTGTTTGCAGTTATTCCTGAAATTGCAATCTAAAGATTCAAAATATTTAATTATATTGCACTTCAGGCATCTCAGGCCTCTGAGTACAAATTCCTTTACACTATGGCCTCAATTTGGCTCGTTGCTGATCCTGTGAAATCCACAGGTTAGCTGCCAGGAAAAAAACAATTAAATACTGCCCCCTCTTGGTACGCATGGAGTCTTGCAGACAGTGAAAAAGACCTTGCAGAGCTTTACAACAAGCATTATTAACCAAAATTAGGGCCCATTTCGTGAAAAAGTTATATTGCAATTATTTTTTATGGATATTGCACATTCAGTATGATCTTTTTTTTTCACTGAAAAAACTATTAAATCATGATGATGCTGCATGTTTCTTTTTACATCCGGAGAACAGGCATCTCTGCAGCACTATAGTACTTCATTATAATGCTGTTTTGTTAAAATTGTTGCTTCGGCAATTTGAATATTGCACTAGGCCATTTTCATAATATTTAAATTAATTGTGGAGCCCTAGTCAAAATTGTCACAGTTTGTCATTGACTTCCTTAAAAAACAACCATCCATTATTTCTAAGCAGTTATCCTTTGCAGGGTCACGGGGTGCTGGGGGTGATCCCAGCTGACCAAAACAAACAAGCAAAAAATGATACCTTTGAGGGTAAATCAGAATTCTGTTTATTTCTAAATCAAGATGCTAAATTAAGCACATCTGACCCAACCCTTCACAAACCTTTAAAAACCAAAAACATTCAGTTCATCAAAAGATTAAAAATATGATTTAACAGCAGTTATGACCATGAGAACACTATGTTAAGGCAAACATGAAATTTAGGGCACAGCAAAATAAAAGCAGATATATTCTTTCTGTTTCTCTCATACATGTTATAACTCTGGTGAGCCTGTGTGTAGTTATCTAGGCTAGAAATTATTGCATTATTAATAATCTATAATCTTAGAGTTTTTCCTCTGTGACTGAGTTCATTTTTGTGCTTTTGTATTCGTCCATGGGGCTTGTATCTCGTGTCCTGTGTGTGTGTTCTCTTTAAAACAATATAGACATCCAACACTACATCTGCTCCCACAGAGCAAAGACTCAGACAAAGCCGTAGCTTCATAATATGTATGTACAATAATCCAATGTGTGTGTATTTCTGTGTTTTAGTGTATGTTTATTCGTATTTGTCTGTGTACATGAGGTCATCCTGCATACAACATCTCTGTGACAAACTTGTGCAACTGTGCATGTTGTCTGGCAAAGCTTATCATGGTAATGTCTTTGAACTAAAAGGCATCTCCTCTCTCCAGAGTTACTGGCTCTACTCTACCTGCTTTGCCCCAAACCTCAGGGAAATGCAGTAGGAACTTGGTGGGGCAGGACCGGATGCCCGCCTCAGTTAGGCGAGATGGTGCGTCTGCGCAGGCAGCTGCATGTCAGGCACTTGAGGATGCTCATGGTGATGTGCATGAGGGGGCCGAAATTGAAGAGCAGGTTGTAGAAAGTGTTGACAGACAGGCCGCCAGTCTCATCTGCGTACTTTAAGGCCACAATGGGTGTGTAGAGGCTGTTGGTCAGATTCCTGAAGCGAGGGCTGTTTGACTCAATAACCTTTTTAAGGCACTGGAGAGATGAGAAGCAAAAGAAAGTTTTGACTGATTTGTAGGCTGGTTGAATGTTTGTACCAGTTAGAAACACAACAGTGACTCTTGAATCGTAAGATAGATTCAGTATAATGTCACGAGAAACATGTTCACTTACTTTGGCTATGTCCTCTGGCGTCTGGCCCATGGCTTCAAATATATCTATGGATGATGGCAGGTAAACGTCTTTAAAATAACGAACTGTGTCGGCATCTACTCCTGGATACTCCATCTTGGCCACATCCTCCATCATCTTTGTTTCGAACTCGGTGTGCACTGGGCCAGGCTCAATCATGGACAACCTGTGGGTTTGTGAGTCAGATGCAAAAAGGCCCGTGAGGGAGCATGTACAGTACAAAGTAAAGACAGATGTGAAGGAAGAACAGAGGAAAGAGGGTAATCTACCGGATATTGAACTTCATCAACTGCACGGCCATACTCTCACAGAAACCTTCCATGGCAAACTTAGAGGCAGTGTAAACATCATTGAACACCACTCCTAAGCCAACAAAGCAGAGAGATAAAGGGCGGCATCAGTGCATTGTAATATCAACTCTCACACATCTCGATTAACAGCAGTCATCAGTCAAACATCATTTACACACAAAGCTCACACATAGGACAATAGATGTGCCAGACGGGACATGTAAGTCGGTTTATCTAACTTGCATGTGATTGAAAACTTATCAGATACTCTTTAACTTGTTCTGGTAAACCCCGCCCACCTGGCACTTCAAACAAGTTAAAACAAACAGTAAAAATTCTTTACAGCTGCTTGTTATTTGACTCAAGTCAGGTCAGCAATCTTTCACTGTAAAAGTAAGACAGATCGACACCACACACACACAACTGTAGACTGAATGGGATTATGCTTCTGAGTCTATACATTGATTTTTTAGGGGGGAAATGTTGCATACTGTGCCTTTAAGCCTTTATACACAGAAACATTTTCAGATTTCATCTATCAAGCATTCTCATATGACTTCAAACTGCTCGCTAGCATTTCACATCAGGATTATAGACCAAAATGATCATGGTTATAATTATTATCTCTGTATTGTTAGAGCGGGCTAAAATGTTTAAAAAGTACTGATACACTCACTGAAATCCTTTCATCACATTTTATATTGAAAACCTCTCAGTGAGTTGAAATTGCATCATATCCTTTGTGATGTCAGTGTTTTAACTGACACGAGACAAGCCCACATAATTGCTGTTTTTCCAAGCGTGGCAATCAGACACAGTTAAAAGATAATTAAAATTTGAAACGGTAACGCTGATCGCCTGGAATTTTATCAACGTTTATCATGAAACTGATCATCATTTCATCTCTAGTCAGCACTATTATTAGAAAACAACACTTTTTAGCAGATTACACCAAGAATCTGAAATAAAAATCAGTTAGAGTGCTTTCTTACAGTATTCAAAGAAAGTGCTTGTTTTATATAATAAAATCCAGCACAATGTTAAATGACATGACATGATTTTGCATGCTATTACTAACTGTGATTTCCACCTAAAGCACAGAACAAACTGTATGATTTACAGCTCAGTGTGAGCCTCGGATGCTCAGCATGTGTTATCTTTATATTCTCCTGCTTTTCAACTGAGCCTTAGACTAAATAAAGAGTCAGAGTTATATCAAGAGTATTTTGATTTTTCAGTCAAATACAGGGCTTTTCAACCTGCGCTGGGCTAAAAACATTCTTTGAACCTAATTAGCCCCAGGCTATGCAAGCTGGCACACTGGCACATTCCAAAGTGGGCTAACCCCAACTTTAGTCTAGAGCCCACTGGCTCTGCTCCGAAGCAGTGTATGTAAACATGAGTCACATATTGCAGTAGACGTTTAATTCAGGGCTAGTAGAAGTGCAGTCTGAACTATAGATTAACCTGGGGTTAACAATGTGTGTGTAAAAAGGAGACAAGTTATCTCAGGGTCAACTCTTAGCCCAGGACTAAGGATATCTCAGGGCTAAAAAATATGTGGTGTGAAAAACCTTAAGGCTTTGACTGAAAATGCGGGAATTGTATATATCTTATCCTGTGGTTTGGGATCAAACTTAACTGGACTACAGATTTTATTCCGTATTATTAGAAACACACAAATCGTACCCTGAAGACCCATGACACTGCTCATGACCACGATGTGTCCTGCACGCCTCTTCTTCATGTCTGGCATCACTTCTTTGATCATGCGAACAACACCAAAGAAGTTGGTCTCGAATACTCTTTTCATCTCGTCGATGCTGATGCTTTCCACAGGTCCCAGCAGGCCCACACCTGCATTGTTGACTGACAGGAAACACAGACACAGAGATGACACACCGCTCCTATCTCCAACATTGCAAAACGTTTGAATGGTTAAGATACTGCTAACTTCATATGAAGTGATATCTGTATTGTTTGCACTCTTCCCTTGGTTTTTCTACAAGAATGGATCCCTCATTGATAGATTGCAGATGGTCTTACTTGATATTGCCACCAGATGTCAGTGTGTGACTACAACAGAAAGGTGTGATGTAACACCAGTCCATGCTGAAGGGCCTCTGGGTCTTGAGTAATGAGGTGAAGGGGGATGTAATGTTGGATTAAGAGTAAAATGGAGGCAGGTTTACAAAGAGAACCATTATCCAGACTAAAGCTTTAAACAAAAGAACTGAAAAGAGTTACCTGCTCAAGATTAACAGTCCCGCAACATTAAATTTTACCATGACGATAGATTTATAGTATTAATTTTTAAATAATTATTTTATCTATCAGTTTTAGTTTTTTTTTTTCCAATTTCTATTATTTTAGAGAGATCAATATCAAGAACCCAATGAATTCTTGGTGACGTGCAGAGATCTCTAGGAGTGAAAAAATTACACCTTCGGCTTTGTTTTAGCAGTTTGGAACTCTCTTTGGAAAAAGAACAAGGTGTCATGGGCACATAGAGCCAGCTTCAGCTGCATGTCACAGTATGGTGGTCCTTTCTGTTTTGGTGCAGAATCGTTCTGCCCACTGGAATGTCAAGACTCTCCCAATCTCCTCCCCCCACCTACGCTTGATGTCAACTGCAAAACCATAGAGGACAGTGTTACAAGAGAGGGACCACTGTTTCCTAACATTTGAGTTGTGAATATTGAAAGTTTTGTCCTAAAGTTGTATTATTGTTTCAGTTATAACAGTGTACTGTGATTTTTGCTTTTTTACCTGACAAGCCTGTTAGATTTTACTGCTGTTCTCTGTCAACAAATACACCTTTGTTTATCCATATAATACCTACATAGGTGGATAAGAGGATAAATATGGGATGCAGGCCTAGTTTCAGGTGTGTCCAACTCACTCAGGATATCTATATGGCGGTCCTTAACATTGTTAATGCACTGCTTGACGGACTCGTCACTGCACACGTCTAGTGGAAGCAACATCAAGGTCTTGCCATATGTGTCTCCAGCTGCCTCCACCAGCTTGTCCTTTTTCTTCAGGTCCCGCATTGTGGCAATCACTGATAAGGAGAGACAGAGAAGTGGAAAATATTATCTTATTTGTAGGACAGGGCGTCAAACTTTACAAACTTTCTAACTTTAAAATGGTTCTTTAGACTCTTACAGTAACACAACTTGGGACTGCAAAGAAATGCTTTTGCGTGTTCTGAGCACTCTGGCTCAGTCTTATTAGGATGACTTTTTAGTTGACACCATTTATCATTTGATGGGGAATCATTAAGAAAGTCATGGATTGTTTTCTTATCTGTGAAGCAACCACTAAATGGCTTCCCTAACACAGACTCCAGCGAGCACACACACTCTTCCAGTTGTGACAGAGTCAGATGTGCGGGTCAGAGTTCCCAGCACTGACCGCGCCTGTCAGTTTACAGGACACACAATTGATTTCCCCTGAACTTTACACACTGAGCAGCATTAACCTACATACAGCCCAGGAATCTATCATGAGCAGTGACAGCACCTATCAGCACAGTGTTCACTTGGCTTTCATGGCTTCTTCCATGTTGCATGTTGTGGTAACACTGTGCTGACTGACATTATCTAGCTGAGAAAAGAAACAGTGCTGTTGCACAATAGCAATCAGTGGGAGTAAACAACCTGTCGTTCACACATTCAGCTGAATCTACCTGTTGTCCTTGACAGATAAAAGTCAAACCCTCACCTGATTCTTGTCTGAACAGGGACAGGGTTGGAGAAGTAAGACTGCTCTGCTGTTCAATTTGCTGTAGAAGTTTTGTACTGGCATGCAATGTTATTGATGTAACATTTCATAATATATAGTGATGAAACCAGGGCCATTTCTGAGAATGTTGCTCTGTCAGCGTCATGCAACTTAGTAGTCAAAAACAAACTATGCATTAATGACATCTGACAAAGTCTAATTAAGCCTGATCTTATGATTTGAGATCTGTGTGTCCATAAGGCAACAAAGAGATTTACGTATTGTAGAGAAGTGAACAACAGATCCATTGTTCTTGAAGCTCCTGCAGGAATTATTCTTGGGCTGCTTAAACATTCTTGAATGAACCACATTGCATTGCACACACAGAGGTCTTTCTGGGTTTTGTCTGAGTTTGGTGCACGTTACTGCAACTAATTACTACTTTATGCACACTGCAATATTTAATCTCTGTTGGATTTCCCAAAGACTCTGGGAAAAGAACAGATCAACTTCATTGCACAGAGGCAGCCTTATTGAAAGCAAGTCATATTGTGTAACAAAATCTGCTCAAGTCAGTGTGAAGGGATTAATTTATCTATCACTTTTGTTTTGTCTTGTCCTTTACAATTCCATTGCAATAAATTTCCTCACATCCTGATGGCTCCCAAAGATTATGAATACTTCAAGGTAAAATCAGCAGGATTTGTCCGAGCTCCAGAAGGTAGTTTATTGCTGGAACTCATTCCTAGGATGTAAAATATAGACTTTTTGGGTTGGCAAAGCCTCCTGAGCACAGCAAAATAAAGAGAAATACAGGCAGAGGGCAGACACATCAAGTGGGTCCTAAGTGATGTTTGAAAAAGATTATGTTGATGGTCATTACATTGTTGTTGTTTTCAGAAAATGTTGCATATAATGCCTTTAAACTAACCCTTGCCCGGTGGTTCTTAAAGCAAAAAGACAACAGTACTGACTTAACTTGGCTACAATGAGTTAATTAGACAATGCAGCAGATGACTTCTGAAATCACGAGTTTCACTATTAACACACTGACTGTATGTCTACAGACAATTATGTAATTCTGCATTAAGTCACATCTAACAACAAAGGGGTTCTTAAAGCCAAACTCTTACAAACAGGGGTGGGGGTGGGAAGGTGGTCTAATGTAATTCTCCCTAAGGCTCCATGACATGGTCTTGGTTCCTCAGTTCCTACGCTGACATTAATGATGGCTGGGAAGCAGGAGAGGAGACGCACAGACCAACAATGTCAAAGTGGGACAACCTAACTCCACTGTGCACCAATGAAGACTTCAAACAAGGCCCCTGCTTCAGAGTGAGCCCTCGCTTGTACAGGTCTCAAACTTTGTCCCCCTTTCAACACTCGCTCCAGTGAGAGGACTATAGGCACATTAGACACGGCACTAAACCGGAGCAGGCGGTCTACAATTCACTGCGATAAAAGGGGGCTTTGTGCTGGAGAAGTCACTTGAAAGAGAACTGACAAGACTCCTTTTATGATTCCGCCTGGCAAGCGGCATCCTCGCAGAGCCCTACCCTGGAAACTGCGCTTTCACATGATAATAGTTGAACCAAAGGGGCGACTGAAGCCCAGTCCTCACAAAAGGATATGGATCCGATATCACCAGGGTTAGCTATCTCAATGGACACTACACTAAGTCACTTATTTGCGTTAAGACGGAGAGTTGCGCATGAAACTCAACCGAACTTTGTGCGTAAAGGAGGCTTGGTGCAATAGCAGAGCTTTGCAGGGGAAAGTAAACACGGAATAGACTTTCAAGCGAACCACACTGTTATACTTGCTACTAATAGGTCCGATTAAAGAAACAATGAAGAAGAAAGCGCATTTACCATGGTAACGCTTCTTTTCATCTTTGGCCAGCGTGACGGCGATTCGTAACCCGATGCCGGAGGAGCAGCCGGTGATCAGCACAACTTTCTGCCCGCTGTTCGCCATGATTTGTCCGGGTAGGCGCTGTGTTTTTCAGCGGTCCTCTGCTCCGGATGGTCGCTGCCGAGGGAGCTACCGATCACCGGACTTTAAAGAACTAAAGCGGATCATGCAGCCACCGCAGCCATGTGAGCGACTAATTCAGTCACATGTTCAATAAAATCAGTAACCAAAAAAGACGTGGCACTGCAAACACCCCTCTCAGACAAGATTTTCAACTTGATAGGTGCCGCCTGCCTGAAAATCAAGTTAATTCCTTTAAAATGTGTGTGGCCGTGCATGCGCGCAGTGCGTGTTGTGGAGGGGGCAGTGCTTATTTGATTTGTGAGCTGCTGGTGACCCCAACAACAAACAACTGCACTCTGCACACTGTATTCACACAGTGGTTTCTTCATATCTTATGGTGCTTCAGCTTCACCACTAATATATGACTTAAAATTTAACATCATATTTTAGTAACCTACCCAACTTATTTTTGAAATATTATTAAATCATTTAAATTAAATCAAGTAAATTAGTCAACACAAGATTTTAAAAGAACTACTAAATATTTGGGCTGCACATATGATTTCACATCACATCTCTTCCTCTTCTTCTTATGTTATTATTTTTATTATTGTTGTTGTTGTTGTTGTTGTTGTTGTTGTTGTTGTTATCTTTGCATAAGTGAAACCAAGAAAAGGGTTTGATTTTCGGATTTATAAAACTAGTCCTCCCATGCTCACCTTCATTTTTGAAAGTAATGTTTATGGTAATTTAATGCGCTGCATTGTACTGCCATCTAGTGGCAAAGAAAGGTGAAGCAGGGGCGAAGAGCACTCATGCTTACTGAATGCGTGATTCCTCATCAAATAAAAACTGCTGATTGCTTCACTACAATCCAAATATTAACCACATGTAAGAACATGGGTCATCAGTGTGCTTTGTTAGTGATGCTGTTATAAGGCTCTGTTAGGGTGATAGTGGACCCTCTTGTTGACAGATGTTGTACGAGGTCAAAGTGCCCCTGATAAGATCTGAAAGCAGACTTGCTTCTTTTTCTCTGATTAAAGGCCAGAGTGCAAGAGTCACAATCTGTCATGTCTGGACCTGTTGCTCAGTGTGATGCAACCACATGCAAACTGTGAAAGTGTTAGAAAACTGTACATTTATATTGATCCTCATAACACCCCCAAGCAGAAGTGGGTGGATGATCCAAAAAGCAGTCTGGTGTGATTAATGAGTGTGTGAATTGTTGAAAATAATCCGTGATTTATGTCTGCCTCTTTTAACTCACTTAAACTGATTTTGTATCTGCTTACGAAATGCCATGTAAATGTTACATGATAGAAATGTCAGTTTATTAGATTAATAAATTCTTAATTTTTTTTTACATTCATATACATTCTTAATGCTTTATTTGACATGTTTAATATTTAATATGTTCATTGAATAATGGCATAATTAAAAACCTTTGTTTCTGTTTTAAATAATTGAATTGAACAGAGATTATTATGCTGGATCTTCCCAGCTCAGGTGCCCTTTGTTTGTCGGTGGTATGACTTTTTATAATAATTTAGTTAATATGATCATTTGTTTCGATATGTGCCTATAAAGTTGCTCCACGCAGGAGTTTGGGTTTATTTTTTGTTGTTTTTTTTCTCCCCAGCTCATGACGCCTCATCTTGTGTTCCACCGATGCAACTAAAACTCCCATCATCAACATTTCTGCCCTTTTAAACATATTACAAGCACACAATGATGAATATGGGTCTCCCTGTTTTGATCCTCCCCCTCGGTTGACCCCTTTAACCCCCATCCCCGTCTTAACATGTTAACACCGTGTGAAGCATCAAGGTTACTATAAGGACAAAACAAGAGGTAAAAGCAGAGGACACGGAGACCGGCAGAGGGAACAGTGGGACAGGACAAAGACGCGCTCATGAGTTTTCTAGCGTGTTTGTCTCCTCCGAGGGTAAACTGAGGTTACAGACCTCCATCCCGAAGAGCAGCTATTCATTTCCGTCATAACTTTGAAAGGAGAAATTCTCCCACAGGGAAGACATATTTTAACAATGAGTGGAGTCCTGGCCTGATCTATCAAGGGTCGGCCAGTGACCCAGCAGACTGATGGTGTGAAGGCAGGTTTAACTGCGCTGTGAAAAAAAAAAATCAAAACCAGGCGTGTGATGGATATGGTTTTTTTTTTCATAGACTTCCAACATCACTGCATCCGATAAACTGTCTATTATGCAGACAACAGAGAGCAGACTGTCAGCTTACATAGAGTTCAGGCCCAATTTCCTCTTTCTGTCTCACGAAGCTGATGTCTGCTTATTTAGAACATCCCTAAGCTATGACCCATTTCTCTCACTGGAAAGCAGAAGTTTACAATGAGATAATAAAAGTATAATTTGCATTGTCAGATAAAGCAGCTTTAAATCCGAGCTGACAGTGTGCAAAACAACACGCACTGCAGTGACATTTTAGTTTATATATTTATACACAGTATATATTTTAATACATTTCAGATTTTTGGCATGTGGCTGACAATGTTAGAGCAAGCTACAATTGAGTGTAATGTTACCTTTTGTGTTTTGATGGCAGATCAGCAGGTGTTGGTCTTAACCAATGTCATGGTCACAGATGGACAGAAAGTGGAAAATGACCATTAACCTTTGACCCACAAAAGCCCACCAATACTGACCCAATAATTAAAAACAACCAAACAACACTTCGGTTATTTTGCTACAGATCATTAATTTTAAGTCAGTTCGGTGACACTTTACAACACTGGTCCACTAATATGCACT
Source organism: Lutjanus campechanus (assembly GCA_027495735.1). Lineage (NCBI taxonomy): Eukaryota > Metazoa > Chordata > Actinopteri > Lutjaniformes > Lutjanidae > Lutjanus > Lutjanus campechanus. The sequence continues at coordinate 87,918 of JAJHUR010105658.1, forward strand.
GATTAATGCATCCATGACCAGATCATCACGAGTCAATGTATGACTCATGAAGAAGCCAGATAGGCATTAATATTTACCACATCAGCAACTAATAGAGTCTATCTGATTCACAGACTGAGTCATGTATGAATTACCATTAGTTAAGTCTGCAGTCACGGATTAATTCCCTATCAACATCTAGCATGAATTAATACTGGTAATTCATGTGTTAGTTACCATGGTGGGTCAAAGCCACATTTTTGTTGCAACTAGGTACTGTCTAAATCCTGATCAGCATTAATAAATCATTATCTAATGGTTTGCAAAGATATCTGGTTATGACTTCACTTGGTGAAGCACATGACTATTAACTAATTATTAAGTATATATGTCGTTATGGTCACTGGTTTTGATACTGCCTGAGAGATCACACGTGCACACTAATGTCTGAGGTCTTTGGGGCAGTTGCGCAGTGAATACTGTTGTGAAATAGCAGTACCCAGCTGCAGTGTTGCTCATTTGAAATCTGCAAGCCTCAGCCAGCAATATCCCTGTCCTCATGAGCAACAATCATCTGGTCAAGTGACTTCCAGGTGGCGGACAGAAGTTGTGTGGAAGTGTGGATCCATGGCCTATCAGGTCGTATCAAAACCAGTGTATGTGTGGTTATTACACATACACTTCATAATTAGTTAATAGTCATGTGCCTCATCAAGTAAAGTCACAACATAATGACGAGCTAATGGTTAATTAATGCTGATCATGATTTAGGCAGGCGCCAGCAGCAAAATAAAAAATATAACAAAAGTACGACTTGGATCAATTATGGTAATTAACACATGAATTAACAGTATTCATTAATGCTAGATGTTGATAGGGAATTAATCCATGACGGCATACTTATTTAATAATTAGTCATTCATATATGACTCAATCTGTTAATCAGATAGACTCTGTATTAGCTACTGATGTGACAAACATTAATGCATGTCTTGCATGCTTTTCATGACTCATACATTAACTCATGATGATCCGTGCATTAGTTAAGCATTAATATGTGCATATTAGTGGACCAGCACTGTAAAGTGTTGCTGTAAGTTCTAATTTAAATTATTCGACCCCTAATTTTATATTATGACACAATACAAGAAAGTATAAATCTCAGTTGAGACCAACATTAAAGCTAAAGAATTGCCTGTTGATGTTACACAGTGTTTTATTTTATTTTATTTTCATAAATCCAGTGTGTATCAACGAGAAAGCTGTTGGTAGTCCAGATGGCCACTCCACCAGTGGATATGTTGCAAAAATGGCCAGAATAAGCTGGCAGAGTGTGGTCACTGCCGTTCCTGGCATGTTTTCCCCTGTGCCTCCGGAGAAAGTGGACAGGTGTGGATGGACATGAGGAGGGGTGCTGCTGGACAGCCAGTGATGTCTACCAGCCTCCGAGCTATTGCTGTGGAATTTCAGAAGATTGAGGCACTAAGACACAGAAGGAGTGAGGAAAGAGACAAAGAGGAGGGGATAATACAAGCCCCCACACGCTTTCCCGTGCCACGTGCTTACTCTGTATTTAATGTCTTGTTGTAAACCCTCCTCCCTTTTTCACCTCAGACTTTCCCCTCTCCACTTTCTCTACTGCACCCCTGCACCGACAGCATCTAAACCTCCTTGCAGCAATCAGCTTTTCAACATCCTTCCTTTAGAGCTTTCACCTGTTTCCTCCAACACGTCTGAGCATACTGCAGCTGTGCCCTGGGCCCAAATCATCTGTAACCTCTTTATCGAAGTCCAAGTCTCAGAAAATGACACCCCCATCCCCTCTACCCCCTACTTTTATAGCTTAACAGCCAATTTCCTGTGCAGTGAATTTTGAGATACATGAGCAGATGCTCCTGGAACTTCCACTGCTTGTCCAGCTAATTTTATAAAGCCTATATGTCCGTTTTCAGTTATCCTAATTAAAGATGGATTGTGGGATTATTAGGCAGATATTCTGTTCTCAATGCACAATGCACATTAAACTATTTGTTATAACAAATTATTGCCTACACTGCATTTCAAATACATCCCCTAACATTTTTATACATGCTCATTTTTTTTAATATTCTACAAATCATTTCTACAAATACTCCTCATTACACAGCAAGTCATTAGACTGGCAATCCCTTGTTTTGGCCCTCCTGTTGGTGGCATCCCTATGCAGTAGCATTGGACAGGAGACATGCTACTGGAAGGATAGGGGTCTCTGGCTGTGTGAAAGGGCCCAGAGGACTGGAATGTTTGCCACAGGTCAGGAGTGGCGCTTTCTGCTCTTTTGTGTGCAGTCTGCAGAGGAGGTGTGGAATGCAAACTTCATGAGAATAAAAGGACGAAGGGAAAGAGTAGCTGGGGGTCGGTGGGCGGGAGGGAGACTTAAAAACAGAGAAAGAATGGGTGCAAAGACTCAAAAAGGAGTGAGCTGGGAAAGTGTCTGAGGCGTTCTGAGGCAGAGAACACCGTTAATTGAGAGAAAGTGCTAAAAGAGGAGCCCACGAGCTGCACGGAAAGAGGAGCGTTAAACGTGTTGCTGCAGCTGCAGACCACACACAATGAACACTTGACAGAGAGCGCTTTGAGGGCAATGACACACTGAAGATCATAATGTGGCATTTCTGAGTGCTACTTAATGACAGTCTTAGAAACACTCATAAAGTTACAGCTCATCATTTTATGTAATTTATACATTTTCAGACACATGCCAATTTTAAAGCATTATTCAAAAAGTGAAATTTATATTTGACTCAAAAACATTTTCATTAACAGGAACATTTACAGGTTTTTCACAATTGCTAAAACTCTAATTTCCATTCTGTGAACGAAATGCTCAGTGCCCTAAACCCATTTACTGAATCATTCATTCACTTGTTTCTAATGATGTGAATGTAACCGACTGACTAAAATAGAATCCAGATACTTGAGTGGTTCAGCCTCAACCAGAGATTCATATAGTAAATGTTTCTTTCATCATACTCCTCTTTCTTCAACCCAGTAGAATATTTTCCCTCCCTGTGATGTTGAATAAGTCCACAAAGCAGATCACAAAGACACGACGCTGTGGAAAAATGAATCCATTGTCTGTGTTACTGTATTTCTTGCAGTTATGGATACGTGATAACGATTTTTTTCAGCTGGTACCAATAATCACCTACTTCTCATGGCCAATACCAAAAAGATAACCAATAATTTCACATTTTGTGTTTTAGTGTAGTGTATAAGCTGCACATCCGAGGGTACTAACTGATGTCACTATGAAAACAGAAACAAAGAACAGTTCTGACACCTCAAATGGTCAGTTTTTATAGCACAGCACGAAAACTTCACAAATATGTTTTGTTTTTTTTATAGAACATTCTAAGAATTTCAATGCTTTGATATTAGTACAGTATAGTCAATACTTATTAGTTAATATATGCCAGTACCAATATAATCCAATATAGGCCAGTATGTGTGATCTGAAAGCATTGAGTGATTTTGAACACAGATAAAAATGATTTTGAGGTGGTTTGGTTTGATTTTGCCACAAGAGTCAGAGGTTGTTTTTTTTTAATAAAATTTGAAAATTTGGTTTTGTGTTTTCAGTTTTGAGATGGAACGTTTCAAGAAATGTGTTTTAGTTATTGTAAAAAAAAAACTGCAAAGCTACTCCAAGGAACTTTCATATCTTGTTGATTTTGGAGGCTATTGCAGATAAAAGCAGTAGTGTTTCCACAGTAAAAATGACTCCACAGAAATTTGTATTTTGTAATTCAGGGAACATCTGCCAGGGGACAACAGATGGAAATTAGCCTATGGCTACAATCTGGCTTGTTTACGTCTCTACACTCTGTAATGACGTTCATCAACTTGCACTGTCCCTTCAAATAAATAAATTGAAATTGAAATTGAAATCTACATAAATATATTTTTCTTTTTCACTGGATAACTCACTATTCACTGTAACATTGCCTGCTTGTTTTATCTGATTTCTGGTCAGTCTTATGGTCTCATTAACTTATGCATCTATAATAAATTGAGACTGTTTCATAACTCCTTGCAGTAGCTTTAAATGTGAAGGTAATATTTTTTTGTGGCTCAAAGTTAATGGAAACAAGACCTGCCACTCACAGCCTGTTCCAATGTTTTCTGAGCACTAAAATTCTTCACGTATTCCCAATATCTGCTCCAAATGCATTTTATATAGTAAATAAAATGATTTTCCTAGGTATTTGCAAGAAAACCACTGTCATGGGGACCTAGAACTGAAATTCAAATGCTGTCCACACAGAGGGGAACTTCAGAGAGATGCTGGTGTGAATCATATTTGGCATCAGTGTTTGGATTTACCTGTAGTGCCCCTGAAGATGCCAGTTATCAGCCTAATAGTCGTCAATCATGGTGTTCTGTGCGGTAAGCTAACAGTGAAGAGGAGGGTTCACAGCAGGGTAAGCTTGAGTGTGGTTGCTGGTTGAGTTTATTTAGTCTATTTGTTTGCGCAGTTCATTTAACAGACATGGTCCTTAGATGTTAATTAGCTTA
>JAJHUR010105663.1:0-16239 GCA_027495735.1 Lutjanus campechanus
AAAAAAAAAACAGGAAAGGAGAAAGATGACTGAGGTTCTTCTGGGTACTAAGCTTACTCAACTGTTATTAAAGCACAGAGAAAACATTAGAGATGGGTCTCTTTCAACCTTCGTGCTTGTTCACACTCTAACAGTCTAAAAACAAATATCTGTCCTCATCTCATGGTTTGCTCAGACTGCGTTTACATCAAGGCTACCAAAGATCCAAACACAAAGCAAACCAGGCTACCTTCAGATGTGGTCAAGCAGATCCAATTATTCCAATCATGAGACATTTACACCTTACATTAACATGAGTTCTTCCTCATCTGAAAAGTTTGTCCGGACACAAATCATATTTTTATACCAGGGTGTATTTTTCTAACACATTTATCAGGGCAAAGCTAACTTTCAAACCAACCTTGGTGCTGCTCTGATAATTTAATGTATAAACAAGTAAATCATTCACGGACGTTGCACTACCCATACCAAATAAGCCTGTCTGCCTGCGATGTGTTCCAGTGTATGAATGTAGGAAGCTGTTATCCTGATGACAATGAAATTACACAGCACCTCCATGATTTCCTCATCACTCACTCTCATTCATGTGTCCCCAGCCGCTAATGGTGCAGCAGTAGTCATCAGGGAACGTCATGCTTTTGTCTGGGAGACAGATGGGCCTGATGAACGGGGTTCTCCTCACACACCGTCCGTCCTGCTTCTTCAGTTTGATCAGAACTGGCAAAGAGAAACACAGCGTTATGAAACGGGCAGCGAAAAGTGTCGTTAAAATGGTGAAACAAGTGGTAGACTTGGAGACTCTGTTTGGCCAATGAAAAGTGCCACACCCAACAGTCAGTGTGTGTGTGTGTGCGTGTGTGTGTGTGTGTGTGTGTGTGTGTGAATGTATTCATGCGGGGGAGCACAGGGACACAGCTGCTCACTGACGCACAGCTGTGCACGCAGACTGGGGCCTTAAGTGAGTTTGTGAGTTTCTGAATGGGGACAGGAGGTCCTCTAGTTTATGTGAGTCACTGGTGTGTGTGTGTGTGTGTGTGTGTGTGTGTGTGTGTGCATTTAATGATTACCAATGTCATGTAGTGTTGGGTTAAACACTGAGAACTGTTTTGGAAAGATGTACTCCTCCACTCCGAATGTCTTGGTGTTGGGACCGGTGACGTTAAAACGCTGCTGGCCGAGCACCACGCGGAGCTGAGACTTCAGGGGACTGAGGGAAGACAAACTATGATCACCAAATGGTCCTGCAGAGTATGCACTCATAATACTATCTGTTCAACAGTCCAGAGCCAAGTTACCGTGACAACTACAGGCTGAATCTCATTTGGATGATCCCTAGAGGCCGTGTTACAGAAACTTCCTATCTTAAGTTAAGATAAGAAGAATGTAATATTGGATTTTTTTCCCCAATTTGATATTACAGAAGCAACTAACTTTAGGAATTCTAGCTTGTCTTACTTCATCTTATCTTATATCTGGTTTGAGAATCCTGACTACTAAGTCCAACATCACTTATCACTTAAGTTTTTTTTGTCTGTTACCTAGCAACCAACACTATTTTTCTCATCTTGGCAAGCAAAACAACTTTGTAACCGTATGTTTTTTAAACATACCGAAACACACCAAAAAAAAAAAAATGGAGCAAAAACCACTTTGGGCATGTAACTTCAAGACGGATGAGTTTTAGAGGTTTTGATAACATCAGTAGAGAAATCCAAAAATGTTCTTTTTGGGAAATAAACAAAAATGCTAACTGAGGAGATAAAAGAAAGATAGCGGGTTCAGATAGCAGACACAGTCTCGACTATATGCAGCATCCATTGAGTGAAAGCAATAAAAAAAGCAGCCATAGATTAAACAAGATAGTTAACACTACTGCTAGGTAACGTTACCTAATACTACCGTTAGTTACTGTTAGCTAACACTACAGTCAGCTACTGTTAGCAAACATTAGCGTTAGCTTGTCACAAAGTTAACTAATACTACAGGTGGAAAAGTGAAATTTAGGACAGATTAATGGTTATTCTAAAGTTAGGAGAGTTTATTTAAGAATTTGAGCAGTTAAGATGCTTGTGCAATACACAGTTAGAATAGGAACGTTGGCTGTTAATCCATAACTGTTAATCCATAACTGTTTTTTTCCTAAGTCAGGCTTTAACACTAATCACCATGGTTACCAAACAGTTAAGACAGTGTCTGCAAATTAGGAAGTTTCTGTAATATCGACACCTTCCTTTTAGCACCACCATAAGTCTAAAAATGTCCAAATTTGCACAAGAAATATTAAAATCTAATGAGCAAATTTCCATGAAATTTCTCAGGTGCATTTATGCTCTCAAGAGGACGAACCCTTTCCATTTCAGACCTGATTTAATAATGTATTGGCTTTGCCTGAGGACAAACTAACACTTCTGGCCCCACTGCTGGTAATGCTCTAAAAATAACCAAATCTCCAGTATGTTGTTCATTATGTTCAACACTTCTGTGCTGTGGGGTGTGATGAACGTTGTGGACTCTGCTTCTGTTCTGCTTCAATTAGTTTAATCAAATCCCAAATGATAGTAAAAACACCTTAGCAGCAACAGCATGTTTAAAAGAAAGAAAGCTGTGCAGATTGCACATAATGTCATTTTAAATCAGTGAAACTGCTGTCCACTTCCACTGTGACGTCCAGTTGAATGATGATCTTGAACTTGAACAATGTCAGCAGATGCCTGTTTGTTGACATCCAAAGGGAAATGTAAACAGCATCTGTGCACGAGACTTTTTTAGGTTTTCCTCGAACTGCATGCTTGCCTAAATATAGCGTGTTCATAAAGCTGTGATGCTGAGGGGTCACAGTCTTAAAAACACACGCCTTTTGTGTTGTGACCCAACCTTGTTCAGCTACAACTGTCAGAAAACAGCTGAAATAGAAAATATCTGAATGTTTTCTTTAGAATGATGTTCTTTTACATTGAGACTGATTGAAAAACACACAGTTTTTGTGAAACAAAAAAACAAAAAAACAAAAACAAACATTATGTAAGAGCTAAAAAAAACCTTTTGACTCCATGACATACTTGCGAAAGAAGCAGTGAGCAGCAGAGACGATCCAGCAGGAGGAGATCAGGGTGCCGGCGCAGAAGTCTGACTCCCCGATGTAAATGGCAGCCATCCAGGGGTGAGTACCTGGCAAAGCTGAGTTTCCACCCAATATCCGCCCCCTGGCGATCGATAACCTCTTCTTGTGCTTTTTGCCACACACAGGCTTTTTGCGCGGCTTGGAGGGTTTGGGTTTTTTAGTGCCAGGCAGGACATTAAATGGGATAATCCTTCGAGAAGAAGCTGCATGAGGAAACAAGTTAAAAGAGCATGATTATTTCAAACTTAGTTGCATAATAGACCTTCTTCACTTTGACATGAAATAGTAGAGTAAACCAATGATACCAATTATACTAATTAAAGGGGACCTATTATGCTAATTACCAGCATCTTTGCATGATTCGCATTTCAAAAACATTGTTATTTATCTTATATCAGCCCCATTATGCAGCCCCTCACTCTCTGACTGAAACAAAACAGTTTAGCTCTGAATCTTTCTTTCTTCTGATTGGCCAGCTTCCCAGAAGCCTGCTGAGGGGCAGCACTCACTGCTTGTGAGCACAAAAACGACACACAGCACCCAATGCTTCTGAGCACCATCTTAGCATAGAAAATATAGAAAATAGCAATATGGGACATTGAATTTGAGTAATTTACTTTAAGACCACAAATTAGACAAGAAATAGGTTGAAAACGGGAACATGGATGAAATATTTTCTGATGTTCTGCAGCTTGTCCACCTCAACATTCAGTGATTTATGGAGTTTCTTGATAGACAAAGCTTTATTTACTGTTAGCCATTAGCTACATTAGCTGCTAACTGCTAGTCAGCTCAGTTAGCAATGCCTAGCTACATTAGCAACAAGTGAAGACACCTTTCCATCAGAAACTCTGTAAATCACAGAGATTTGAACTGCTGCAGGACATCAGAGAGAAAAAGAAAATATTAATGGGGCTTCTATTGTGCATGTTTGCTCACTGGAAAGCCTCGGCTACACTAAATGAAATGGGACCTTAGTATCATTGGTAACACCTGTGTTTACCCTACTGTTTCATATCAATATGGCTGCTGTGTAAAGAGTCTATTGCAACTACAGGCTAGATTTTTCCAACATGAGCTAGAGCTAAAACAAACTAAAACCACTACAAACCGGTGTAACAGCTACACTATTTTGCTACCACACTTCCTAAATACCTCTTCTGAATATTTTCGATATTGCCGCTGGCTCATTCCCCCCTGCAGGAACACAAAAGAAAAGTTGTCATGATGTTAGGACGACGGAGCAACCTCAGGCTAAAAACATACGTCTGGGACGGCACAGCAGACGGGAGAAGCTTGTGGATTCTGTGCATACCCCTGGCATCCTGACAGGCAGCCCACTGAGCCAAATCCCCACTCACCACATAAACATTTGGCTCCACCTGACATGACATGTTGATTCAGGATGAGTCATGCCTTTATTTCCTCTTATCTCATCGAGCCCACGTTTTTAAAAAGAAGCCCTGCCACTGAACCAGTCGACTTGGCTGGATTCAACCCTTCAGAGCAGGCGTGACTCAGCAGAGATTAGCTGTATTCTCCGTTTATTTTTTTTTTTTTATCACAAACACTGGATTTCTAATTAAAAGTGGAGGCATTTAATGAGGTGTTGGGCTGCTGATGACAAATGCCGCTGACTGTGTCACATAATCAAAGCAGAGAGAATGAAGATATCGAATGATGCAGCGAGTGGCCTTGATGAATAGTCTTAACTTTTCATACATTATAATGATGAGATCAATGTTCAAACGGAGGTCTATAATAAGGGCAGCTAAATTCATTTGCCATCCTTGATAAGGTTGAGCTAATAATGCAGAGGTGGCAAGGATTTATACACAGGAGAAGCAAATGATGCAAGCTAAATCAAGCTAGAAAATATGTCTGCCAAGCTACTGGATACATCCCGCCTTAACCACATGGCAGAGCATCAAAGTGCATCAATGCAGCCGTTCAATGATGAAACGAACTACATTACAAATGAATTAAAGATGCAATTAGGTGCTTCAACGCCCTTTGATTTCAAACCTGGCTTGCCAAATGTTTTCGCCCGAAATTCAACAGAAAAAGACAATAAAACTCCTTTCCTGTGTCCCCTGTTTACTCACACACAGGCATCCTACAGGAGAGGACGTCACAGTACTCCCAGGAGATGGCGCTGTCATTTAGCGTGTAGCACCAGGGCATCTTGTCCCCATCTGGGTTTCTGCACACACAGAAACACAGCGGACAGACACCACACATTACTTAGTGGCTGAGCGGCTTACGGGGGCTCCGTCACTTTTGAATATGGAGGCTGAAAATGATTTAAATTTTTCGCTTTATTGTTTTAATAATACATGATAGCGCTTCATTGATGTTGAAGCTGCAATATTCAGCTTTTCATGGCACATGATACGTCTGGAGTCTGAGCCTTTCAGACTGTCAGAGCTTGTGTGTTTGTGTCTAAATCCCAGCGTTTGCTTGAAACGGGCTTTTCTTTGATATTTGGGACATTTTTGCAGCACATATCATTTGCTGTAGGCATGCCATATGGCTGCTGGGTAATCATAGCAACAACAACAACTGAGGGAAGCAGTATGAAATGGGAGAGGAGCGAATGTGGAGGAGATAAGTCCCGTTTTTTTTTCTCCACACACAGGCTGGATTCACCATGTGCTTTTTTAATGCTCCTGGTGGTATTATGGTTGCTGGTTGCCTCAGTCATCCCTGGGCTTCTCCACATGAGTGACAACAAGTGTTGGCACAGGAACTTGACTGATAAGCGGTGGGACTAGCAGACAGCTTTGCTAGCTCAGGGTAAAAAGTTGGATATTGCAGCTTTAAAGTAGAGTTTATGAGAAAAGTTAGTACAAGGAAATCTGGCCTTGCAGATAGGACAGATGGTATTGTAGCTACCACAATATTAAAGGGATAGTTCAGACTTTTTGAAGTGGGGTTGTATGATGTTCTTAATGATAGTCTGTGTATTACCTACAGTAAATGGCGGTCAAGAGAGGTGGCCAAAGAGACACATGTGGCTTCTGCTTCAGACCAACAAAACAAGACATTTACATACATTACCTCGGACTCTGAAAAACTGCAGTGTACATTTTTCATATTTTTTTGTATATGTTAAATACGTTGCAGCATTAGATTAAATATTACAATTAACTTTAGTCTTTGTTGTTATTTGACAACTGCTAATAAATACAGCAATTTGTACAGGGGCAAGTAGATTTCTCCACATGGGTCCACAACAACCCTGTGGACGGGGTCAGCAACAAAATGTATTTTAGCCACCGAAAAGATGGCACAACTAAAAAAGATCACGCTATATTTATAATATTTTCGGCACTTTACCTTGTTGTCAGACAGCCTTTTTTGATGGAAAAGCTAAATATCAATTTCTCCAAAGCCACCAGACTCCATTGGTAAAATCAGCAATTTTACCTTGCAGAACATGGGAGACCTTGTCCACAGCAGTACATTGCTTCATGCTGGTACTTCTGCTGCTTCTCCAAACTGGGAGCATTTCAACCATCTACTGGAGGTAACACACTGACTATGGATAAGTACCTCATACAACCCCACTTCAAATAAGCCAAACTATTACTTTAAAATAAGATCTACCCATAGTATAAATAAAAGTACAGTAGCTTTGATTTGTCATGCTGCTACCAGACTTCTCCTGTAGAAGTTAGTTAACAGGATGAATCAACAAACACACACCTGCAGAAGGCGTGTTCCCCGAGGCCCCTGAGGGGCGAGGCATCCACCGTGCCCACGTGGAGCTCATCATACAGCAGGTCCGAGTTCCACGGCAGACACTGTGCACCAGACTCCGTAGTGCCCACCACCCCTCGGTAACCTGTGCCCCTACCGTCATAGCACTCTGTCTCCGGCGCTGCACACATACGCAGGCAGAAACACACAAAGCAAATGCACATCTCAATCGTGCCTCGATCCCACAGTATAACACAAGTATGTAAACAATGTAAATGTAATCAGACAATGATTCGGATGCAGATGAGAATCTGTGTGATTAACGATCTCTTTCCTTCCACTGGAATCAGTCAGAACAAGTCTTACAAAAATAAAAAACCCCTGAGTGTGCATTACCAACAACAGTTACCACAACTGAGTACAAGTTCAGCAGCTCGCTCATGTCTTCACCTGCCACCGTTCATCCAACCATTAACACAGGCGCACACATGAATGAACACGCATGCACTGTATGAATATGACACACACAGAGAATATCACTACCTGTCACTACTCCCTTGCTTTTACTCACCGAGGCTGCAGTACGGTCCGCTGTAACCCCGTCTGCAGTGGCACACTTCCTTGCCCGTGGCTGTGATCAGTCGACATGTTCCGTCATTCCGACAAGGGTTTGAACGGCACGCTGGACACATGAAGGAAAACCAGGTCACATCCTAATAACACCATACATAATGTATATTTACACAATGACTTCTACTTCATTTAAGTCCAGTATTCACTCTCTCCTTGTTCTGTTCTCGGTCTTGAGGGAAACACGCCTTTTTAGCTGCTAAATGATCCACTATGGTGGCAGACAGCTAAACAATGAGCTGAAACTCACTATAAAGCTCTTAAAAGCCAAAGAGAGAGCTTCATAACTACGAACAACATGTTTCACTTGTTTTCATCGCGTCATTGATACATTGTTATCATAAAAATATTGATTATCAGTTGCAGATGAGATAAATTAATTTAAACAAGCACTACTCAGGCTCTGATGCAGCCACCTCTCTGTCTGTAGTCACTATTGTGTGGTTAGACTCCTACTCACAACACTATCTGACTGGTTACACGACTCAAGAGTAATATCCTAATTAAACATGTGCTGAAAGTTTTGTGAATTCTGACACCAGGATATTTATTGCTTGCTGATGTTACAGCTGCAGTTATCATCTAAGAATGTAAGTGTTGCTAAGAGTTACGAACCCACAGAAAATTATCAACAACCCGTGCATTTCCCTTCCTGCCTCTAAGTAGCGTTTTAGTGTCTTTCAGCTCTACGTTGTGGTTTTATGGCCCAGATATTTATAGTTTTGGTTCACTCCTATCAACATTATTTTCAGTTGCAGCAGCCAGCTGTTTTGGTCTGATAAACTATCTGTACATTTCCTCATCTCAGCACCAAACACCAGACAGACAGTAGCAACTTGCTGGTAAACATATCTGAGCATGCAGCAGCTACAGAGACATTTCCCTCAGGAGTTGGTATACTGGTTGTGAAAATAAACTACTGCTTGCCAAAACATGTTTTGCCATATCAGCTTTAATAAGATTAAAATACTGTCAATCTTCTATCTTCAACATGCTGTGTTGTGCAACTAGGCTATAACTAATGATTATTTTAATTATCAGTTATTTGGTATTATGGAATCAGATTAGTTATTTGGTCCAGAAAATTGTGAAAAATGCTGATCACTGTTTCCAAAAGTCTAAGATGATGAAAATATATTCAGTTTAGTGAACTAAAGAAAACATTAAAATATTCATGTTTGAGAAGTGAATTTGGACATCTTTTCTTAAAAACTGATTCAAAATGATTAATTGATTAGCAGAATGCTATGCAATTAAATCAATAGTTTATGACCAATCGATTAATCAACCAACTGTTGCAGCTCTACTGTCCACAAGTGTAAAGAAAATCAATTAATGCAGGTCAAACAATAGAAGTCTCACCACTGACATGCTTTTTTCTTCACTAGCTGCATGAAAAGCACAGTGCAAACTGGTCCTGTGCTCTACTGTACATAGTGTATAGTACATACTGTATACTTATCATTAAACTTTTAACTGACCCTGAGTATTCCCTTAACATCGATTGCAACATCTGTAAAATATGCCAGAGAATTCTGACACCACATCTGCGCTGGCGTCAACTTCAGAAAACTTTCCTTCGAACGAGCCAGAAGATAAAAGTAAAAAATAGTCCAATTTCATTTTAATGTCAAATCAACTGAAAGGATATTCAGGTGCATTTAGATAAATGGAAGTTTTTTTTCCATGACTGCTATAAAATAAGCCTGTACCATCATGGCATAAAAACCGTTTCGGTTGAAGGAGCATGAAACCACTTCACTGCCTCACTCTCCTTTGTGCCAGGGAATCTGTTAAATGCCCATGAACATCCCCCCATTGAGATGAAAGCACCTTACGGACCCATGGGGTGTGTCCTAGAACACCATTCCTGAGTCACAGTGAGTCATATAATCTGTCTTTTCTTCCATGGCAAGGTTACTCTTGTAACTATGGAGCTGTGATCAAAGAAAAAGGGCATTTCCTCAGGCCGTGAGGAGACCTGATACTTGTGTATTTTGTGGCTTCATAAGGAAGAAAAAGTTTGTGAAATCATAAAACTTCGTATAGAAGGCTCATTTAACAGTTTGTGGGAGTGCACGTTATTGTAAATACATCCCCTCATCGGGTTTCACTCTCATCATCCCAACAAAAAGCAGATCACAGTGCAAAAACAAGACACAGATGAAGCGGAATAAAAGCTGAAAGCACGTCTTACTTGTGTATCGGACCCTTTCACACTTGATTTCCCCTGCCACACATGTGCACTGTTCCACATTACGAAGGTGAATTCGTCCCCAAGACTCTCCGGTGTCATAATAGCGCAGGTGTATGGTTTCATAGCACTTTCCTGAGAAGCCGACAGAACACATAAAAGGCGAGAGGTTGAAATGTGAGAGGTGATAGACAAGCTCAATGGAGCGTGCACAGCAGGGTTTGAAGGCTGAGCAGTAAAAGATGCATTCAAAGTGGACACTTTTTTTTTGCGTTTTTTGTCTTTTTGTTCTTTTTTTGTTTATGTTGGATTGTTTTGGAGATGAAACATTTAAATGACTTTGAATGCAAAGTTAAACCTATTTGTAAATGACTCATAGCATCACGACAAATTACTTTGAATTAAGTGAAATAAAAAGTGAAATGTCTCTAACAGAGGGAAAAAGTAGAGCATGAAATGTCATTCTTGATCTTGGAAAACAGCAGTTTCACAAAACAGATTTGACGTTAAACGAAGGTGCAATTAAATATAACCCATGTGTACTCCATTGGTTCACAAAGCACGTCACAAGAAAGTCATTTCTAAAATAAGAGTGTATAGCAGAGGTGGAACCAAGTCCTTGTTTTTCATGTCCCAAGTAAGTCTCAAGTCTTTGAATTCAAGTTCAAAGTCAAGACTGACTCGGCCTGGAAACACACTTTCATACTTTCATGGCTCCCACTGAACACAATGGAAGAGAATAAATCTTTATTGTCTACTGGAATGAAAATTTGTCTGTGGCTCACCAAAGGCAAATTTCACCCTGGTTCTCCAGATTCTCCTGCTCCATCTTCCTCTAAAGTAAGTAATTTTCTGTAATGTGTTATATAAATTTCTTTTTGCTAAAATCTATTTGATATTGAACAAAGAATCATTTAGGAATCAATATAAAAGCAGAGCAATACCCAGCCTAGGGACCGACAAGTCCTTAACTTTGAGTTGTGAATCCTAAACGAGTTATCATGTAACAATGAGTTTTCATCCTCAGTGATTTACAAAGTTACTTAGTTGTTAAGCTAACGTTAGCTGAGTATTAGTTCACTAAATACGTAAATATTAGCCTCGACTAACCGTTCTTTGTACATCTTCAAGTGTCAAACTAAACTGAAAGTTGTGTCTCAGTCTGTAATTTTCAACCCGCACATTTTTTTCATCAAATTTGTGACTTGAGTCTGACTTGAGTCCAAGTCATGTGAATTTTTTATCATTTTTTGACATAATAATCTCACTCAGGGTTTACCTATCAGCTTTCTTCTGAGCTTTCAACCAGATCTCCCTGTCTTCATCTGCAAGTGGAGTTGGTTCAGTCAACCAACCAAATTCCATTCGCTGATGAAGACCATGAAATGTGATTAAAATCTCTGGGGAAAAGCCAGAAATGAGACCTTGAGTTGAGATTAGTTTGTCAAATTACAATTCCAAAGTTTGTTGCGCGCTGTTCCAAATGAGACTCATCTTTCATCATGTCTAGAGTGAACGGAGTGAAATACAGAACAACTTGAACGGCTATCCCTATTAACAAATGCCTCCTTCACGTTTGCAAGTAAGTTGCAGAGCTGACGTGTTTTCAAGGAATTATTTCCTGGCAGAAGCTGTGGCTGTCAGGTTGATTAGCAGCTTAATGTGCACAGTGATATGAAAACACTAAACTCAGGCACAATTCAATAATGATGGCAAAAAGAAAAGACTGAATGGAGGATACACATTCGAAGAAAAACAGTGGCATTATACCTGTCATTCATAAAATATTAAATATAAGTCTACATACTCTGCTCACACAGTCTCCCACTGAAGCTCACAGGACAGGAGCACTCAAATGACTGTATCTGTGGAATCGACTTGCAGACGCCTCCGTTCTGACATGGATTCACCCGACAGGGATCTGTGACTCCGCGTGACGTGTGGACAAAAACTGAAACACATCACCGAGGAAAATCACAGTTAGAGGATAAGCAAACGTAAAACATACACGTTTATGAAGACAAAAATGCTGTAAAATCTGATAAATGCACTTGGTTGTTTGGTAAACTAACCATCTGGCTGAGTTTTCTCTGGTGCACAGAAGCCAAACAGCCGGTCCCGATCAAAATTATGCGTGAGCGAGCACCTACAACATGACAGACAGAAATATGATACAGTCACCAGCAGATCACCTGGATTACAAATAGAGGAAACAGGGTGTGGCAATATGACTTACCGTGAGACAATATCAATTGATCAACTCTCAGACATTTTGTCATATTGTTTATTCTGTGGTGTCTCTCCCTTTAACATCTCTGGGTGTATAAGGCCATCGTGGGGAAATGCTGAAAATCAACTACTTTTCTTCTAACAGTCATCAGGTCAAAATTCTACCTGCAAAACTTATGACACTCCCATCAGCCTCGTTGGGATTAATGCTAATTAACAAATGTAACATGTTAAGATTTAAACATGGTAAACATCAATTTTTACACATCAAATAATATTAGCATGTTAGCATACTGTTAGCATGGCTGTAGACTCTTTAAGTCTTGGTACATGATTAAAACCAGACTGATATATTGGCCAGATAGATATATCGGTCCAATACTGGATAATCACAGCTATATCAGTCTTTATCAATCAATCAGCATATATTCTCTGATATGCACATACTGTATGTGTCAAAAAACTTTTATTTTTTGTTTTATAGGCAGCATTTTATATATGTTTGATCATTTTTCTTAATTCAAGTTTAATATTAGCCAGACTGATTTATTGGCTGACCAGTATTATCAGTCCGATATCACAGCTAGTTATATTGATCCATACTGGTATCAGCATATACAGTATGCTGTCTGATATGTGCATGTGTTCGAAAACCATCGAACAAAAACCTTTGTTTTTTGGTTAATAGGCAACGTTAATGTATCAGAAACAAGAAATGGTTCAAAACAAAAGATGGCTACTTTAAAGAATTTAAAATATCAAATATTATACATGATATAATATTAAATCTGTGATTACAAATGCAGAAGACAGTGTCAGAGAGTCTTTTAAGTGTTAGATTCTTAAGAAGCAATAACATATTTTGCCTTGTTTTCACATTTTTATCTTATTATGTATTTCCAGATAATTCCATATTTCATAATTTAATGTCAAATAATACAAATAAAGAAAAAATTGAATGAGAGGATGTGTCCAAACTTTTAACTGGCACTATACATGTATATACACAAAGAGGGCCCCCAAAAGTCCAGTGTCAGTTGGGCTCTATATATGATTGACTTTATCCATTAGCAGTCTCCGTAATGTTTTTTGTGAAAATGTACAATCCTGTGACGTCACGTTACTTATACCATGATAGCTGATTTTATCTACACCTGAATGAAATCTTTCACACCTGCAAGTCTGTGACGGAAATTCTGCACTTTTTAAGGTCAGTTTGATTTCTAGAGAAAGAGGAAAATATCAGTAAACCATAACGAATCGACACTGACTAACTCTGTCAATGATCCACGACTTTAATCAAAGTCACATCAGCATACCTCTGCAGCGCTCACTGAGTCTGCAGTATGATGACAAACCTCCCGACGCTGAGCTCATGACCACATTACAGAAACATGTAGGTCATATTGCAGTAACGTTACGTGTAGGTGGACCAGGGATGTTGGGCCATATATAATTGCATTCTTGTTGCTCTAACTTGCTGGCCTCCACCCGTCTTGTCTCAGTTCCAAGGAATGACTGGAAAGCCCTTCAGCAAGGCTGTTGTTGTTTTTTTATCCTCCCAAAACGAAAGCCTGACAAAAGATTTTATTGCTGTGTCTCAGTCTGAAGCAATAAAAAATTAACCATGATGGTTTATCCGTGACAGCTGTTTATTCACCCTTAAGATAAACTCTATGGAGTAAATGTGTTAGAAACTACAGCTATAGATATAGTGTGTACGATTTACTGGGATTTACTGGCTGAAGAAATTATAAACAGGTTATCATGAGTGTTTATTCACCTGAAAATAATAATTGTTGTGTTTCTGTTATCTTAGAATGAGAAGTTTATATCTACAGAGGACGCAGGTCCTCTTGCATGGAGGCCTCCATGTTGCACCGCCATGTTTCTACAGTAGCTAAGAACAGACAAACCAAACATTGGCTCTAGATTCTGCCTTACGCGTTTTTCACAAGTTTCACAGTGACTGTAGGTTCTCCTACACGCTAGGAAGGGGAGGGTGGGGCAACATGTTTGCAAATCCTACACACTGAACGTTCAGGTTATTATAAACTAAAGAAAACATATTATACTCTTTGTTTGCCATATTCTGCCAATAGAGCCACCTAAATCATACACATTTAAAGGACCAGTGTGTAGAATTTAGTGGCATCTAGCAGTGAGCTTGCAAATTGCAAACATCTCGCCTCACCCTCCCCTTCTAAGCTTGTAGCAGAGATGCAAAAGTCTGTACCTAGAGCCAGTGTTTGGTTTGTCCGTTCGGGACCCACGCCTGCTACAGATACAGATGGCTCATTCTAAAGGGCTAAACACACTGAAAGCATGTGACGTGCACATTTTTAAGTACACCTATTGTTTTAAATCGCCGAATGTACATCAAAAGCATTTTGAGGCAATATCAAACTGCCTTGACACCTCCACTGTTTTGATTTTGGAGCGTCAAATGAGGACCAATGTAGGTCTTTAGATAACTTTAGGTAACAAAAAGACAATGATTGTCACGTTTGACCTTTAAGAGGAATTCTCTACCTTCTATCTTATGTCACCTTTAAAAACTGCTGGTTGTGATGAAACCATATTATGATATTCTAAGGCACACAAATCATTTCAAGGCCCACCAGCGATTCTGCAATGAGCAGTTTATCAGAGTCAATTTCCTTATTACCTCATTAAAAATTTCATTATGTTTCCTGATGACACTGTTGCATAAATTCCTCGTCTCTGACAGCTGTAATTACATGTGACTACACAGCCCAATTACACACCGCACTGCTGTCCCTTCAGCAAATCCCTGCCATTACTGTACTGTAACGATGGAAAATACCACAAATACAAACACCTGTGATGTAACACTGGTGGTGTGTGAGATAGTGACGTACAGGTCTGTGGTTTTTGAGTGAGCGTCTGAACACAACCAAATATGATGAGGCGGCACTTCCACCTGTCAAATGTTGAGCTGTCTCTTTGTCAAAGCAAGTGTGTGGTAACTTGGCGTGATTACACACACATTAGTGATTGTTTGTGTAGCCAAAACAGTAGGTTCAGACAAGGCTGGCTAATAAGGACTCACCATGGTCTTGAGGACAGGAAGGTGATGCAGTGATGATGAATCCTTCCACCCTGACGAAATGGGAATTTACATTGTTTGCCCGTTGTAGTAAAAACTGGCAACACAGCAGAAAACACTTTGTTAGTAAAAAATAAGGCTGCAACTGACAATTATTTTCATTATTGATGAATCTGTCGACAATCTTCTCAATTAGAACAGGTTAGTTGTTTGGTCCATTAAATGTCATAAAAGGGTGAAAAATGTTGATGACTGTCTCCCAAAGGGACGTCCTCAAATGTCTTATTTTGTCCACAACCCAAAGATATAGTCATACACTCTTAGAAATAATGATGCTAACTAGCACCATAAAGGGTTCTTCAGCTTGTCCTCACAAGAGACCCATTTTTGGTTCCTTTTAGAGCCTTTTGGAACCCTTTCAACCTAGATGACCCCAACATAAAGGGTTATAGCCAGAACAATCTGTGAAAAGTTTCACACAGAGCCCCCTATAAGAGGTTCTACAGAGAACCCTTTCTTTGGTGTAATAGTTCCACCCAGAACCCACGATTTCCACCTTCTGGGTGCTAACAAGCTCTACTGAGAACCTTAATATAATCTAAGGGTTTTATCTAGAACCCATCTAAGGAGGTTCTGGCAAGAATCTTTTAATATTATGGTCCAAAGAAACCTTGATAAGAGTTCATCAAGGTTTTCAACAATTTTTTTTTTCAAAAAGGGTTCTTTGGATGAAAAGAGTTTCTATGGTACCCTTAATCTTACAGAGAACCCTTGACAAACTCTGTCTTACAAAAAGGGTTCTTCAGACATATGGTTCTGGAAGTATTATTTCTAAGAGTGTAGAGGATTAAGGAACCAGAAAATATTCACACTAAGAAGCTGTAATCGGACAATTTGGACATTTTTTTTCTTAAAAACAGTAATAATAATATTATAACTTATCAAAACAATTGGTGTTTAATTTAATAGCTGATAACTAATCAATTAATCAACTAATTGTTGCAGCTCTAGGCAAAAAAAAGAGTGAGATCAGAAACTAACAAAACATTCATGCAGTTTCCCCCTGTGCCCCACACACAAAGACTCCTTTGACTTTGTCCATGGCTCTCATGAGAGGACAGTAAATCCATGATCCTCTCCTCAGACAGCTAAATCATGCTGTTATATGGCAGCAGGTTACAGACCTACACAAGCTGCAGCTCCCGCAGGCTTTAGATTTATGTTGCTCCAACAACTTTCTCAGCTGAAGATATATCACAATCACTGCCAGATCAATGTGCATCCCCCTCCCTC
>JAJHUR010105664.1:0-22155 GCA_027495735.1 Lutjanus campechanus
CTTGACACTTTTGGTTTTTACGATTTCTATTGTGACACTGGTTTGCATTCATTTAATGCAAAGACAATAACCGCACGTCATTCATATTTTTGTTTTTAATGTAAGTCATTTCCATCTACGAGAGCTCATGGCCTGCATGCAGCGCAGTGTTTGGGTAAATAAGCAGCGATAAAAGTAAATGTAGGCTAACATGACGCGCTCGAAATGGCAGATGCAGATAGCAAGCTGAGCACCAAAACCCAAGCTGACCCAACATGATGTCATCTCTTGTGTGTAGAGCGCATGAGTGAGAGGCAGCAGACCTGTGTTTCACTGCTTAACTGTGTCATTTGGAAAGATTTATTTTAAGAAGGCATCTTAATCCCTTATTATAACATTGCACCTGCATGTCATTTGAATTATTTGCAATAGGGAAGACCTGGGACTGTTGAAACACTTCTAGCATTTCTTTCAGTTTCTCATAGACTAACAGACCAACCAAATCTTTGCATATTAAACTTAGGCCTACACGTGTTTGCTAATTACCAACACCATTTACAGATGATTACAAGTGACATATCATTCACATTGTTTATTAAATGGAATAAGTCAAGGCATTGCAACTGACTGGAGACAGTTGCAACACAATCAGGGGACGGTTGCAGCATATTAAAAATATGTTAAATTTCACTAATCAGCTTTTGCTTTTTTTCTACGGTTGGAACAACGTATCGCACAATTTGTTGCAACTGTCCCCACACTGGCCCCATCAGCCATGACAGAACACCAGGTGATAGCAAGACACAAACTGAAACGTGTCACTAGTCATGGTCCACAAAACAAACAGCTAAGTAAGTTTTGATCAATTCACAAAAGGTCAGGACAGCTTGACAGAAATATAGCTTTAAAAAAAAACTTTTATACCTTCGAAACAAGTTTTTTTTTTTATGAATGCAGCAGCAGATGTTGGGTCTGTTGTCTTCCTAGTGGGGGAGGATCTGACTGAGCATGTGCCGTTTATAAGTGTCATCAGTCTAGCATGTTCCTGATTGGAGAATTAAGATTTCAACACGGCCTTAGTTCTTCCCCATGTTCAGAGTGTATTTCTTTCTGCTCACAGGTGCAAAGACGACATGTACAAAGGAGAACGAAAACCCACATTTCACGCACATTTTTTTGCAGAATAGTGTACTCGCCTTGAGATAATGCTGAATAAGTAGTGTCAAACTGATGTCAGATAAAGAGATTATGATATTACAAGGCTTTGTGCACTTCTTTACAATCTTTTTGTCATTACGTCTCCAGTCAAGAGCTTCAGTGCCCTACTTTAGCTTTGCAGCCGGCATGATTTTGTTCAAAGGGCACAGAACTGTTGTGCAAGTCCTCGCCCATATCTACTAGGCTCATATGCAACCTATTGACCATGCAACCGAGAGAGGGAACAGAAAGTGACATACTTCCTTATTAGTGATGTTATATAGAGCAGTTCAGTGTTTTATCAGGATTTTACTTTGACCGTGTCATTTTAAGGCAAATGTTTCACTCATAATGCTCCGCTTATGTGCTATGCTTGTTTCTTGTACAGTTGGAACCAAGTGAGGTCAGCCACATCTGGTCAGGTAAAAGCTTTATAGGGTGCATGCTGTGAAAAGTGAGGCACATAATCAGCTGGATGAAACTGTTCTTCTGTGCTTTCATTTAGGTCTTTTTTAAACACTAGATGTTATAGGTCACTATATGTAATGTGACAACAAGCTTTTTTTTTTACTTAGGCAGAGGCAGTCATAAGCATATTCCCAACAGTCATATCTTTTTATAGAGCTGTGTGAGAGGTTATTGAGATGTTAGCCAGGGGTCTTCTCGTGAATTTGCACAAATCCCCTTGAGTATCAGTGTTTTTTTTTTTTGTTTTGTTTTGTTTTTTGTTTTGTGTGTGTGTGTGTGTGTGTGTGCGCGCGCGCACGCACGCATTCTGATGGATGCACTGGGAAAAGGACACATCAGCTGCTCTTGACAATTGGCTGATGTGGCTGTCAGAGGCAGGGTGTAGTGAGAGTGTGAGCCAGACATGCTCATGCCGAGGCCATGTTCACACTACAGGCAGGCTCACATTTGCACACAGGACTGGTTTAAATCAGCATCAAAATTGGGCTTACAAGCATTTGACAATTATGTCACTCTAGCCCAGTGTTTCACAAACTTTTTCCTGGGGACCCAATCTTTAGAAATGACAAACCATTGTGTCAAAGTCAGATTTATCAACCAATCGTAAAGGACCAGTGTGTAGGTTTTAGTGGCATCTATCGGTGGTTGTAGATTGCAGACTGTATACCGCTTGCCTCACCCTCCCCTTCCAAGAAACTTGCAAAAAATGCAGAAGGCCCTATGTAGAGAAAGTGTTTGGTTTATCAGTTCTGGGCTACTGTAGAAACATAGTGGTTTAACATGGTGTCCTCTGTGGAAGAAGACCTGCGCCCTCTGTAGATATAAATGGCTCATTCTAATGTAACAAAAATGGAATGATTCAGTAGTTGTGTCGGTAGCCATATTAGAGGGCCTGAAACAGTTAGACAGTGTTGATAGTGCAGATCTCAGTGAAGTATCATTCGAGCAGTGCTGCACTTTGACACAAAGTGACAAAGTTAGACACTAAAAATGGCTTTCTAAACCAAAGTGGTCCACTGTTGGACGAATAAAAAGTTAATAAAAGGCGGTCAAGTAGATGCAGAGGTATGTATGAGCTACTAGAGAATATTATAGCCTACAGTTGATGAAGTTACTCTGTTGGGTGCAACAGAAGATGATCCTGGACATCCTTAGCCAGCTCTCTAAGTGAGAGGATTATCTTAACAACTACAAGACTCTATAAATTGCTGTGCCAAAATATACCAATAAAAGTAGGCTATAAAATCTGAAAGACCTCTCAGTAAATTAGCAAGCCATAGTGAACTGATTATTAATTTTGCACTACATCTGTTTTAGTTATATATTTTATTATAGTTCATATCAGTGTGACATGCAAACTCCAATTTCATTCAGATTAAGGTATTCTGATTCCTAGGTCAAGTGTTTGTTTTTTCCTTGTGATCAATGGCAGATTTTCACTCATAGGACAGGTCTGGAGTGGACCATTTAACATTTTCATTTGAATCTTAGCGGTTTTTGCATGAGGCCCAATTTATTCCATTTAGGAATGCACTGATCGACCGGCCAGAGACTAGAACTGACCAGTGACCGACTGGTCAGTGTCGCATATCTGATTGTGTGCTGGTCTAATTCACACACATGCTCTGCACAATGGTCATGTCCTGCGCACAGCTACACAGGCAGTAACATCACAGCCACAACAGTGCATGCATGAAGTCGGTGTTAGCGATAGATTCCAAGAACAGGATAAGTAGGCGACAGACAGTCCACAAGGAGACAGAGCAACTGACGGTGTCACAGAATGACGAAAACTTTCTTGCTCCTCAGGCTAATGTCAGCCAGCAGCATACTGCTGTTCACAGACTGACAACCTGACTTCCTGTTCTGGCTGAAGAATAAATAACCTCTGTTGATGCATCTCCTTTTTACATTTTCTCATTCAAACTCGTTTAACTCCTGCTTCTGTTTTACCTCACTGTAAAGCTTTACTACAGCAAAGTGTTGCACCACGTCGGTCTCCGGTTTGTTTACAAATGCTTCCACTTGGTATCACCTGAAATCATGTTCCATTGGAGATCTAGTGAGATCCTGCTCCCTCTGGTACATTATGTAATAATATTAGCAGGTCTGGCTGTAACCTGGAGCATTTTTGAGAGAAAATGTCAAAGTTATTTAATAGTCATTGTTTTGTTATGAAATCCAATGTAATTTTTACATTAAAGAAAAATAACAAAAATGTTTATGCATTCTGTCAATAATAGTTCCTAGACTGAAAATCAGAATCAGTCAAAATCAGAGTCAGCACGTCAGCACTCTTAAAAATGGAATTCAGAATTGGCCAAGAAAATTGCAATCGGTGCATTTCTTCCATTTTCTAACAATGACTCTGAGATGCTGTTGAAAGTTCTGGAAAATGTGGACCGATTACTTTGTCAATCATAATGATGACAAAGTCAAGAATAAGCTTGTTGTCAGACAACTGAACAAAAATGAAACACCAGTGCAACCAACAATTCTTACTCTGGTGTACTGAGTAAACAGACACGGGTTAATAAAATCAGCATGGAACTTGTTATGTGCAATTGCTCTATTTTGCCATTGAAAATGAGCAATTCCAGAGAGAGCCATAGGTGAAAGTTGGCTTCTTATCATTACTGCTACGCAGCACCTAACTTGTCCAAGCTACAACAGTCTTTTCAGATTTAACCACTCTCATGCCATTATTGGGTGGGAAAAATTTAGTGTTAGTATGCATGGATGGCCAAATTTATCCAGCTTAATGTGGGTATGGCCTCACCTTTAAACCCCTGGCAGCAGGCTTAATACATGCCCTGCTCTGTACAGTAAAGGGTTTGTTTATCTGAGTTTGATTAAAGTGCTAAATATAGAGCAGAACAGTAGGCAGGTGCCTCACTTCTCGAACTCTTCACCTTTAAAACTTTTAGGATTTTGAACAGTTATCTGTGGATTTGCTCATGGAGGCAGTCCACAAAAAACACTGAAATTACATAGCAAGAAAGCAAAGCTGCACAGTCTAGAACAGTGGGAAGGACATCCCTACATTTAGTGACCAGATTCAAACCCATATGGCAAGTATTCAATATGCTGCAGCATGTTTGAGAGAGACGCTGAGTCTCAGTGCGATCTAAGTCTATTGTTCTGCTGCAGAGCCTAACCTCTGATCCGGGTGAGAGAATTCGTCCTTATGGGAGCTATAAATTATTACATTAACTTCACAAAGAGGAAACACGCTCAATAAAATGGAAACTTCAATTTCCACTCATCAATCACAGGCATTTCTTGTTTCTGCAGGCCCACGTCATTGTTATGTACGAAACAGCAGTTAATCTGTACAACAAAAATCACTGCCTCCCTGTAAATGAGCTATAGTAGCTGCAGTTGTTAGTGTGACCTCTATGGGCCTGTTTTAGCTTCTGCTTCACAGCTCTTGTAATGTGCTGCTGTGCCTAATG
The DNA here is from genome assembly GCA_027495735.1 of Lutjanus campechanus. Classification (NCBI taxonomy): domain Eukaryota; kingdom Metazoa; phylum Chordata; class Actinopteri; order Lutjaniformes; family Lutjanidae; genus Lutjanus; species Lutjanus campechanus. The sequence goes on from JAJHUR010105664.1 coordinate 5,100, forward strand.
CAATCTCTTCAGTGTCAGTTGAATCCTGACTTGTCTAATTTAAGAAGAACCAGGAGGCATACAGGCTTTTGGCCTTGCAGAACCTGGGCTTATTTTAATTAGCACTGAAAACAGAGCTTTGGACAGCCTCCTCCATCCTAATATGACCTAGTAAAGTGATGTCTTACCATAGTCTGACTTTTCCTTCCTCCCCCTCCTCTTCTGTAGGGTCATGTGGATGTCAAAGTTAACAAGTTTACCTGCTCTGCTGTCAAAGAACCATGACAGGCTCACTGGTAGGCCCATATGTCTCCTGGCTTGCCACCAACCCTGTATAATGAGTTTACTGGCTGTGTGCTAGGTCAGCTCTACATATCTGTGAGACAGCCATTAGGATATTTTCCTACAGTTGAAATTCTTCATGCCAGTGGAGAAAGTCTTGACAGGTTTTGTTTTGCATCTAGGGCAACCTGTTGGAAGCACCAGGGAAAAACGTATATTTCTCCTCCCTGCTGACTAATCCATCTCAGCATCTCTCACAACTCTCTGCTGAAAGCGATGAACTTTTCTCCACTTCCATGTGATGGAAGGCTGACTTTTGAAAAATATATTAGAGAATTGTCAGTTTAGCCGGTGCTACAGCAGTTTGGTGGTTTATGCCACGGTTGCAGAGCACATCAAATATTAAAGCGCTGCTGTCAGGCTTAATGTTCTGCAGTGATCTGGTTTAGCATGCCTAATATAGGAATGCTGTCTCAGATGACAAGGAGAATTATGCCCTCCCTACCCCCACCTCTCCTCTACTAGCAGATGTGTTAACATGTACTGCTTTTAATGGTGATTTCAAAAGACAGCAAAACTCTGCACTGCTGCAAGATCATGGTCTTGTGAAGCCAGCAAGAGAGAGAACCAGTACAGATATTTGGTAACAGGATTAATCTGCAGTAGTACTAGCACTTTATTTAATTACATCATCATGATGGCTGCATACGTATGCCCATGATCACAGCGGGTGCATCCCTAAGCCCTCTTCTGGTGGGCATCAAGGCAGTTATTGTACCAAGTGTGAACCAAATTGTTTTGTAGACTACTGTTTTGAAGCCTCAAGTTTGGCTTTATGAGGGTTGACATCTTGGATTTTTGCAACCAGACCATGTGCAGTACAAACAAGAGCGTGAAGCTGGTGGTTGATGTACTGCGACTTGGACAGTGCTTAGTTTTGGCTTGTCCGTTCAGCGGGAAATTATGGCAGCCTGCCTAGTCGCGATCTTTATTGTATTACAACTAAACCGGACACTTAAAATTTTTTCTGAAAAGATTTTAAGCAAGAAATGTGCAATGTATTAAATAATAGTAATATACAAGAATATTGATCCATATTTACCCTAAATGTGTGTTTGTAATAAGACAAACAATTGTCTTCTTTATAATCTATCTGGTGGTCCATGAAGGCCCAAAAGGCCAAATCAAAATCAGCGTCTTTCATCTGCGTTTACTTCTGAATTTGATGGAAACTGTATTTGCACCCCTGACCATAGGAGTCACAGGGAAAAATGTGAAATGGATCTAGTCATGGCCCAGCAGCTGGTGCAGACCTGAGTCATGGCCTTGGTCTACTGAAAGCTGTCTCGGAGGAGAGGAAGTCACGGCCCAACAGATGTCTCATCAACAAATGCCTCCCTAGTGAGTGTGCCACTTCTGCTGTTCATTCGCCACCTCGCACTGCTGAAAATTGTCTTTGTTTGACCAACCAGTTTAGATTGCGGTAGGATCCCATTGAAGTTTCACAATGAAAATATTCCGCACAATTATTGTGGCATTTTAAATGTAGGCTTGTGTCTGAAGGCACATGCCAGCCGTCGTTCACCTGGCAGGCCTTATCTTCTTTTTTTCATGCCCTTCGTAGGATCTCCGCTAGCGTGACATCTGGCTTGACTTTTTTACCACACACGGTACCGATATGTTATATACCAAAATGCAGAACAGATTGGTTGTTAAATACGTCATTCTTTCTTGAGCATTACATGGACTTTTCTTCCCCTCATTGTTTTCTTCCTCAAGCATACTAAACCCTCTGTCATAAGAGAGGCATTTTGGCAAGTCAGCCTCACTGGGTGTGGGAGGTTAGCATGAGCGACTTGATTACAGCCCTTCATTAGAAGCGCGCCTCCAATCCTCTGGCGAGGTTGCAGCTGTGACCATGAGTTTGCCCCTCCACCCCCACCCCCCTTCCCTCTTTTCAACCCCCATTATGTCCGGCTACATCTGTCTCCAGCTCTCCTGTGAAATCTGCAAGCCTCTCACTGCTCTTCCATGACTAGGCCAAGTTGAAGGGCTGGGGAATTATGACTGCAGCCATCACCATCACCCAAAGAGACATCACCATTGCTGATGGCTGACTTGTCTTATCTCTTCCCACCACCACCCCTCCTGGGCCTAGGGCTTAATTTAGCTCGGCAGAATGAAGGAAAGGGCTTAGGCAGGGGTATTTTTAGAACTACATGGTTCACTGTAATAGGGTTCTTTAAAAAATTGAAAGTGTCATGTCAGAGGCCTACATTTTGCATCCGTTCTGCTGACTCTCTCCCGCATGCAACCGGCTGGGAAAACTCCAATATGCGCTGCTAGCTTAGCAGAGTGGGGCATGTCAGCAAGGTTTAGGATGCATGATTGTGATGGACACATTTGCTGATGTGAGTGGGGGTGAGGTAATACACTGCACACTGGTCTATTTTGGGAGCTTCCTTTGCCTGCCCAAAGCGCTTTTGTGTCTCACAGTTCTACATCATAATTTCTGCTCAGCTCCTTTTAGAACATGTTTCTCAAGCCGTCTTTCATTTCTTTTTAAGTGTCATTGCAGAGCATAATTCACTGCAGTGTTGGTTGAGAACTTCCATGGCAGAACAGCGGTGGGCACTGAGAGCCAATGTTGGTATTATTTAATGACTGTTGATAAGCTTTGATTCTGCAGCATTACCAATTAATGCAGGGCTTTTAAGGGGTGATGTCGCCAGGATGAAGATCGCCATGAACCTTTTTGGTTCTGGCTGCCACAGAACCTGACGTAAATGCTTGATAACTCCTCATCTGTTGGGCTACCAGAGTGTGTGCCAAACCCACCCCATCCCCCCCAGTCCCAAGAGAAACTAGGCCTCTGCCCAAGCTCTGTGCAGCCCTAATGCTGTGACTGGACAGCCTCCATTGGGTCAAGTGGAGATTTGCCTCCTGATGAATCTGGGGGAGATTGTCTTGCGCTCTCGCCAGCCAGCAGTGAATCAGGCTAAATGTGACTTTAATTTTTTTTTAAATTTTTTAGTTAAGTCTGTGGCGCAGCATGGCTGAATATGTTTATGGCAGGATTCCCCACACTTGACTTACAGTTCAAGACAACATAAAGGCTGATGTTTCGGCAGTTTCTGTTGAGCAACTGGACAAGACAGCTGTTTGCATTTCAGCCTTTTCCCATAGTTGCAGTTACTGGCCTATCTCTTCAGCTGAGCTTTAGCCAGTGTTGGGTGTAACAAATAACAACTACTCATATTACCGTAATTAGATCTTTAGTAATTTTTACTAATAAATCGTATTCTCCCCAAAGCTTGTGACGAATTGCCACCAACAAGAAAATTTGAACCAACAAGATGCAGCAGCGAAGCTACAGTATGCAATATTTTATATACAGTAATCAATTTTAGGGGTTTTAAGTGTACACGGCACAGTAATTTATTTGTACAGTAATTTGAAAAGCAAAAGAAACAGGTGTATTGTATTCTGAAATCTGCAATACAATTCAGTATCCATGTAATAAATACAGTCAATTAAATGGTAATTTGCACAAGAAACACAGAAAAATTTAATCATAGTCATATAGTGATCAATTTGACCTGAACAGACATGCTTGCTATATTTCCATTGTGATATCCAAACATTTCATCTGGATTTTTGTAGCCAATAAAGCTGCAGCAAGCACAGGTTTGGAGATGAGATCATGAGCACTGACGAGAACAGGGCAGGAGTCTGGTGTAAATTAGAGTTTTGATAATGCATTAAACATTAATTCGGCTAACGAACACCCTTGAGTAGTTTTTGAGAAGAATACTTATACATAAGTATTCTTTAACATTAGTAGTTTTACTGTAGAAATATTTCAGTAATGTAACAGTGCTAGTACTTGAGTACAGATTTTCAATACTCTTTCCATCACTGGCTTTAGCTAACCCCTGATTCATCAGACTGAATATGAATGGTGTATCATATTGTATGAGGAAACATTGGAGTAAGAAAAAGAAGGCAATGAGAGCCAAAGCAAGTAATTCTGACACCCTTTTCTTGCTCAATAGTCCATGCTAGGATAGCTTTGTATGCATTTATGCACTCAGAGCGCCTGAGGTTAAACTGAACAATTGTCCAATTAAACTGTGACTTGGAGGAAACTCTGTCAGTCAACAGCCCACCCTGCTACTTCCCTCGCTCGTTCTTGCTTTCGTTTCTCATCTCACTCACACACACACTCACACACACAAGCTCTCGTCATACACAAACACAAATGAACCAGATGTTCAGCATTGCAAAGCCAGGAGGTCACGAACCCGAGGGATAATTGCAAGGATGATATAGTCCCAGAGGGCAAATGAGGAAATGGTTAAATTATCAGGCCATGAGGGTATCAAAGAAGCAGACGCAATCTCACGCCCTTCCTGGCTTTTCATAGACAGCAACCTCATGACCCGCGTCCAGCTATTGTTTCCTGGTGTGAGACGGGGGCCGTGTCAGATAGGAAGGCCTATTGTACATTCTTAACCAATTCACAGCGAACGGGCAGGAAGCAGGCCAATATTACTGTCGGATTAGATGTCAAGGTTCATGTTACTGTTCTCAACAATAATCACAGGATGGATGTTATTGCCGATACACTTTGTGAGCACTTTAACATGCAGGATAATTAAGCAGTCATTTATTGATTAGCTTTTAAACTGTTCATTGCATCTAAGTCTGAAGGGAAAAGAATTAAAGGCATAGTTTGTATTTTTTGAAGTGCTGTTGTCTGTCAGTCAGCGTATTACCTACAGTAGATGGCAGTCAGCATGCTGCCACTTTGGAGAAGCGGAGAGGAGTCCCGATGTACAACCCCAATTCCAAAGAGTTGTGGTGTTGTAAAATGTAAATAAAAACAAAATGCAGTGATTTTCAAATCCTGCTTGACCTATATTCAATTGGATACAGTAAATAGACAAAATATTTTATGTTCACCTTTTCTCTTAACAACACTCGGTAAGCTTTTTAGGAACTTATGACACTACTCCTAAGTTTTGAAAGTTCTTTCTTATTTTCACTAGTGCTCAACAGTCTGGGGTCTTCGTTGTCGTGTTGTGTCTAACTTTATTCTACTAATAATCTAGATGGTCGTTTTCCTCTTTAGCCAGGAGAACATGTCATCCATTTGCAAAAACAATATTAAATGTGGACTCATCAGACCACAGCGCACTTTTCGACTTTGCACCAGTCCATCTCAGACATTATCGGCGGCATTTCTTGATGTTGCTGATGGAGATGTGTTCTACCGCTGCCTTGATCTGTTAGTTCATTTCTGTTATTGTGTGACTGCAGTACATTTAAAATAATATTGATTTTCTTAGGTGGGCCTTTACTTTAGGTAGCCAGAATACATTTTTTTGCTGACCCCGTCCACAGCAGTACATCTTCTCATCTTTGTATAACAGTACTCCTGCTGCTTCTCCAAACTGGGGGCGTGCCCATCAGCATCTACTGTAGGTAATCCACTGACTATGATTAAGTACCTCATACAACCCCACTTTAAATAATCCAAATTGTCCCTCTAAGAGATTTCAGTCATACAGTGGTATCAGAAAGTCCCTTGCATTCAAGGAAAACCAAAAGTGGGCCTACATACTGTTATGTGACTGTTATAAGTCAAGATAATAAACATGATTGAGGGCCATAATAGGCAGGATGCTGGACTACCACATCTCGCGCTCCCTGACATCCATCTAGTCTCAGAGCTTTTGTCTATCCTTCTATCCCTCTCATTTTTTTCTCACGCACACATGCTCTCTACCATTTTGATTTATTGGGCTTTTTGTTATAAATAAAGGTTTCCTGTTATAAATTTATGGCCCATCGTTTTTTTCAGATGAATGTTTGCAATATAAACATTTATCCAATTAATTATTGATTGGCAAAATGCAGAGGACTGCAGGGTTTTGGTGGACTGAAGGGGTCATGACGTTGTGATTTGTGTGTACTGGTGAGATCACGCTGCACAGCTAAAGGGGAGGATGTAGTAATTGTGAAAATTTTCTGGAAGGAACTAGTGATAGCTCCTCAATCACCTTTCCCAAAGAGACAGGGTGTGAGGGGCTGCAGAAGTTAATAGATCCCACCAGGAACAGCTCGCCTGAACCAACAGCAAATGTCAGAAATGGAGGGAAAACAACAGAATAAATAAAGAAGAAGAGGCAGCATGGAGATCTGTTGGACTGACACTGTCCTTTTAAATATGAAACCTGGCTTGCCCCAATAACATCTATTTTTCAGCATGTGTCATGGAGTGAGAAGTGAACCCCTCAGCCAGTAAAAGTGAGCTGAACTCCCCTGACAGCAAAGGTAGGCAAGAAAGGTACATACAGAGACCTTGGCTATCAGGGTTGGGCGATGTCCACAGTGAAGCATTGTGATGGACCGATGATATTGTTGCTGGGGTTAAAAGGGTCATCATGTCAGCACTACATGTCCCTAACTTAGTTGTAAATGAATAAGAAAACAGTTTTAAGAAATCTTGAATGTAGTGCAATGACCAGCAGCAACAACTTCTTTTTATTTTTTTCTCCCACATGTCAAAAACGGAACTTGGGCAACAACTGTACAGTAACTCTGAGGGGACACACTACCTCAAATACAGAAGGCTCTTAAATCACGATGTTACGATGGTAGAGAGCTCAGTGATTGATGATTGATTCATAACGAACACTAAGTCAAGGCATAAAAGTGTAGCTTTGTATGCTGCTGATCTGTCAACAGCGCATCACACACAGTATCATCTCAGCGTGCATGCTGGCATGGCACTACTGATCTTTGATAAACGTTAAGTAACAAGAGGAAACAACCTCTAGTTTTCTCAAGATAACGGGTTATCTTTTTATCTGAAGATAAGCAAAGGCCAATTTCTTTAGGTAATGAAATAATTAAAACGTGATCTTTAGATAATGGCAATAAATAGAAATAATTGCAAGCACAGTAATGGCATTAAGTAAAAATAATTGCAAGCACAGCAGCATTAAATGAAAATCATTGCAAGTGCAGCCATTCTCAGCTGCTCTATGTGGGCATATAGGGAAGATGTTAAAGGATAACTTCGGTATTTTTCAACCTGGGCCCTATTTCCCCATGTGTATGTGTGTGTGTATGATTGATAGTTAGAACTCGTTTTAAAATTGGTGCGGTATTGAGGGAGGCGGATGCAGCCGGCAGCCGCGAAACGAGTTATAACGGTAGATATCGGGGCAAATTAGTCCGTAAAAGTTTGTGCATTAAACGTGCTTTTTCACAGCTTTTTTTTCCGCCACAGTCCGGATCACATCACCAGTGTAATCTCTTTCAACAGTATGCAAAGCGTCTCTCTTATCGTTCACTCTGTGACGACATCTCACAGGATCTTTGCTTGTTGAAGAATGTCTTCGTTGCAGTGAGTAGGACAGCTGTTTTCTTGAGGTGTGTTTGGTCAAGTGTTTCAGGATGGGACGTCTTCTCTTCTTGGGCTGGCAGTAGTCATCTTGAGAAAAGTGTGCACTGCAGACCCGATGGTCTGCAAGGCGCAGTGTCTGGACAGGAGCGTTAGCATCCAGTTGTAGCACAATTAGCCACAACTTCAGCATGTTGCTGTCCGACAAAGTCAGCCTATGAAAGCTGTACGGGGTGTTGCACGACATCCTGTTCTTGCACTTCGGCGAAGCACAAACATGAACCATTGTTTTCAATAGTTGCAGTAAAACTTTCAGCTGAACTCCGGGACAGCTAACTCCGCTCTGACCGGCTCTCAGCATGACCCCTGTTTTCTTCCTGCAACAAACAAAGATCCCGCGAGATGTCGTCACACACAGCAAGCAGTAAGTGAAGCATACTGTTGACAGAGATTACACTGGTGATCTGAGCCGGACCGTGGTGAAAAAAAGCATGTTTAATGCACAAACTTTTACGGACGAAGTTGCCCCGATATCTACCGTTATAACTCGTTTCGCGGCTGCATCCGCCTCCCTCAATACCGCACCAATTTTAAAACGAGTTGTAGCTATCAATCATACACACACATACACATGGGGAAATAGGACCCAGGTTGAAAAATACCGAAGTTATCCTTAAACACAACAAGGTGATGGCTTTTGAAGATCAGCAGGTTACTTAAAGTAATGGTACAGGGATGGAGAAATCTTTATTTGACCTTCATCTTGGGGCAGTAACATGCAGAGGTCATGTGCTTAGTACTGGTGAGAACAAGGGGAGAGAATTGTAAGATGTGTCCTTGGAAAAAAATGTAAGTGGTGTAGTTTTATTACCAGCTGTACACGCCACCGTTCAAGCAACTACTTTGCATTAAAAAATCCCCAGATGACCGCTAGTCAAGGAGATCACTGATTGTCTGCTATATATGAGACTACTGCCAAGGTGTTGGTGGTTGTCAGGTCTCTTTTAATTTAATTATTTCAACATTTGTTTAACAAACCCCATGAATTCTTAAGCGCCTGGGGGTTTAAATGACCCCAAACTTTAGCTACAGTTAACATATTGATGCACATTGATTCTATTATGTTATTGGCCAGACCACCTACAGCTGTATCTCTTGCATACGCACACACACTCTAACCATGATAATTTAGTTCAGTCACTTGTATTAAACCACAGTACTATAATGTTGGTTTTACCTAATAAGTCAATTGTGTGGGTAAAATCTATCCTCCACAGGCCAGATATGTTATTTTTTACTCCCCCACTCTTTTTTTGTGTGTATGTGTGTGTGCGTGCGTGTGTGTGTCCGCGTGTGTAAAAGAGGCTTGGATGAATCAGTACAGATCTAAAAGAGGAAGAGGAAGGCTAAGTTCTGAGCCTGAATTAATTCCCAAACTAATTGCGGGCAGACTTTACAGGGGATAAAAAGCTGAAATCCTAAGTCCTAAAACCCATGGGCCCTCTCCCACTCTGTAAACCCCAGTGATGATGTACATAATTTATACTGTCAGTGTATATTTGAAAAAGAAGAAGAGGAAGAGGCAAAACACAAGGGAAATGACTCAGTGGCCTAGATGCATGTTTCCTTTTTGGGGTTTCCTCTGCTTGATTTCCTCCCCCCTCGTCTTTCTCTTTCATTTTGGCTGATCTCTCTTTTTTTAAAGGCAGATGAGGGATGAAAGGTTGTAGGTTAGCATGCTTCTGCTTCTGCTGTGTAGCATCCATTGAGTTCTAGATGAGTTAGATAAGTTCAATTTCCCCCTTCTCAAGTGGTATGAAGATGAAGTAATTTCTGTGTTTACTTTGACACACCAACTGTTCTATCTCGTCAATCAAATGTGAACAGTGAGGGAACTTTGTCATGTCAGCATTCTGTGAACAAGACGAAGTTTGTGATGTTTCTCTGGAATCACTTGCAGTCTTTGACACAAACACCTACGCCCATATCCCGTTTTTTTGTCTTCTTCTCTTTGCGGTCAACTAAAAGCCACGGGCTCCTTTGGAAAATGGCTCCCTGTGATACACTAGTGGTTGTAGGACATTTTTATTCAGTCTATTATGAAGCTGACAGCTCTGGGAGTCCTAGCCATAAATGTATAACCGTGAATCACAACATCCCCCGCCATCCCACGAGGCCCCAGCGAATGGCTGCATGACATCATCGTTTTCCCTCCAAGAACATGGCCTTCAAGAAAGTCAGAGAGGGCGTCTCATCCACCCAGCAAAGGCGTCTTACATGGAATCCATTCAGTGAGCTGGGAGATTTAGAGCAGACTCGTGTTCATTGCTTTGGCTTTGTCTGGAGGGCAGTCAGTGTTGCTCTGAATTTGGCAAACCTTGGTTGGCAGATTAAGGAAAGAAGGTCGTTGAAAAGATTTAGATACTTCCTCAGGCGAGGGGGTCTGAATCTTTGTTCTCTGTCTCCAGATCAGAGAAGAAGAGGAGGAGAAGAAACCATCACAGATTGAGTGGATGGACACATGGACAGTCATAGGCAGTCCCCCCCCCAAGACACTGAGGTTCATTAAGACATATGTGTATGATTTTTGCGCGGGGGAGCAAAAATAAGTGATCAAATTTACAGAACAGTTGTGACGGGACAAAACTTGTAAGATCGTGCAGAATTCACAGTGGTTGGTTGAATTTGAGTTTATTATTGTGATCACAATATCGCAGCTTCCAGGAGGGACTGAGTAGGTTGATTCTACCATTCGTGGAACTAGAACGCTACCTCTCACACTCCAGCTAATGGCAGCTCAACATGTCTGTTAATTTGAGTCTCTTGAATATTTCATTATTAAAAAAAACTGATGGCTGCATGTCCTCCTCACTACAATAATTTCTCTTTTGCACAGCTTTCAGTGGAGAACATGCAATAGGCCTTTATTAATCTTTCTGTCTTTCTGCTGCTCTTGATTGGAAAATCCTGTTGGGCTTTAGAGTTGCTCTCGACTCTCTGCTCAGCTCTCCCTATGTACACATACAAACATGCACACACACACACACTCTTGGAGCTGAAACTAGATCAGCTGGTGTGTACTTCCATGAGTAGAAGTCCCTCTGTCTGTGTGTGTCCATGCACACACTACTGATTAAATGACTATAGCACTTCATGTAATGATTACATGCGTTATCCATGTGTGTGCGTCTGTGTACGTGTGCAAGGCCTGTGCATATTTGTGCATTTTCTCTCATACATTCAAACTCCAAGTCTCTGGTACTCTCATGCATTTTGCATGGCCTTGTGGGAAAGCAGAATGGGGCTACAGCAGCAGGATGACTCACTAGCCGGTGTAGGCATTTGACCACAGGCACTTGTTACTGTGGTGTCAGGGACACAGCTAGGACTCTCTCAGCACGAGTCTCCTCTAAGACACACATGCAAAGAGCTCTCGAGTCTTTGAAGAGCCGGAATAGTTGATGTGAGGGCTAAAACCTCAGCCATGACACAGTGGGAGCAAATCATAGTTAATCTATATTGGCTGTCATGTGGCCTTGATGTCAAACAGCCCCAGACTGATCGCTCTCACTGCTGTGCTGTCTGCCACTGTTTATGAGCTCATGTATGTGTATATACAGCTGTTTTTTTGTTTATAGATGCACAAAACATAGGTCTTTACTCATTATGTGCATATGTGCCTTTGTGCACTTGCAAATTGTAAGTTTTTTTCCTTTCTTTTTTTTTTTTAACCATTTTCTGTGAGTGGATGTGTGATTCCCAGGCTATCATGTGTTTGGGTGTGCAACTGAAGAGTATTTTTGCAGCCACAATGAAAATCAATACAGCTGGGAATTGATAGTGTCATAAACAGGCCCAGGGTTATTGCCTAGTCGATATGGTCCATCTCGACACCAGAGTCCCAGCTGAGCCTGGCTAGATGTGGCCAGTGGCAGTGAGTGTTACACACATTGATGAAAACACCAGCACTTATCGAATGGCCTGTCTTTGGCATTCACACCAGTTTAGCACCAGCAGCAGGCCCTGTGTGTTACCAAGGGTCAATAGAAACTTGTCACCCAAAGGTCGAGACCTCAGTGACCAAACCTAATTGACATTTACTCTTAATTGTTGTCTGTCCTCCTCTCTTCCCTTTTTTTGTGAATCGCCAACAGGGATAACATTTTATTTTGCCTGTAACGGAAGCTGCTTATTCCAATCCACCTTTTAAGGATAGATGAGAATATTCAGAAGCTTTGGCTTAGTTTGGCTAAGTCCCAAAATTTATTTACATATTTATATACATTTTTGGTGGCCCAAATGTAATTTTTTGTGAAAATAATGCAGAAAATGCACTTGAACACAACTTAACGCAGCCTTCCTTAACAGTGACACTTGTGTTGTCCACTTTTCCCATGTAAAGTACATTGTGATGCAGTGTTTCCAGAAACGATTGTGTCTGGCGAATAACAAGCTAGACTTCTTGACTAGTTGAGGAACCTGGCGGGACACACTGCTGTACATTACGTCCTTAGATGAGTCATATTCCAGCTATTTGAGTAGGCTGAGTAAACCCTTTCTTCAGTAGCCTCGACATATCAGTAGCTAGCCAGCATTCTATGAAAACAGTGAAGAGTACACGTTGCCAAACTAAAAGGCACAAGTTAATCTGGATGGTTGTGAAACTATAATGTATTGACCAAGGGTTACAGTATGGAAATAAATCTTGGGCGCCACCGGGGGTCACCTACATGAAATATCTTGTGGCCACAGAGTGACTTTTTGTGGCCATGAGCTGTCATGTGATGGTTAATGTTGAACCCTGCATTTGTGTAGGTTTTTCACCCCAAAAACTTGTAGGACAAATTAAATAAATCTCTCAGCGTTAAATTTATTGTCACAAATCTCCTCATGCATATTTCTCCAAACCCTAACTCTACATACAATGAAACTAGCTAGATGTAAAGATGATGAATCACAGGCAGTGGGTGTGAGGAAAGACAGTAATGACCCCAAGCTAATCACAAATTTGAAAGTTGGAGGAGTGACAAAGGCCACAAAAACCGCTTTATTCAAGAGCCACACTCACTCTGTGTACTAAAATGGCAATATTTGAACCAGAAATTATTTTAAAGGAAATATTCTAAATATAAAATTGTGGCCATGAAGTTAGGCTATGTGAAATGGAATCTTTGTGTCAGTGTCTTTGTGTTATGCCTAACAGGCAGAAAGGAAGTAATTTCTGCTTTTTTATTTCCTCAAGCCACTAGAATGCTGTGTATCTATCAGCTTCTGTATCCAAGCGTCTTTAGGATAAATATATATCTGGCTTGGTGAAAAATCCCCCATACTGGTAGGGAGTCTACCGGTGTGGATTAAATCAAGTGCTCAGTTTTGTCACATTTTCTGAAAACGTAACAGTTACAGATTTAAATCCTTGTAAACATCTTTTATTTAGATCAAATTTCCCTGAAATCATACTCCAGCTGAGATAATTTGCTTTGTTCATGTCACTGTGCTATTTTTTATTATGCTGTTACGAAGTAAGCATGCAAGAGCTGGGGAAATGTCCCAGTGGGAAAAGAGTCTGAAAAGTTGAATAATTAGGCTACGTGTTGTTTTATTTTTAGATTGTTTTGTATTTTTTCTTTTCCCTGTAGTGTTCTTATCATATTAAAACCGTTGCCTGAAGTTGAAATCTTGTTGCAATGCTAGATTTTTCTTTCCACCTATGCACATTATGCATGCCTTTAGTTTGTGAGTACTCCTAACTGGCCAAAAACAAATATCTTTACGCCTTCTGAATATTGAGGAGGTTGGGACTTAAACTTTTTTTTGTTATATTCTACTGTCTGAAGTGATGTGAAAGTTCAAATGACCACTTAAACATGTTAAACACCAACCTTCTGTTTAGCATTAAAAATGATATGGTTGCGAACAATTGCGAAACAATTTGTAGGTGCTAGTTCTTAATAAATTTTATCTTACTCCACTTTAAAATCTGGATAAACTAATTTTCCAAGTACAATAATTGTAGAGGAGTGTGTCTTTATCACGTTGTTGCAAAGACACTGATACCGCTGGCACTATGAATGTGTTGTACTACATAGTAAATCATTCGTCACAATGCTTGGAGTTTTGCGACTATGTTCATTCTTCTGTTGAAAGTGAGTGTCATAAAGCTGAGCTGATGTACAGGGATTTTGACAGATTCTCTGTTGAACCTAGTGACCCCAGGTCAGCGTTATGGATTAAATTTGGTGTGTGTGTGTGGGGGGCCAAGGCTTTAAAGATTACACCCTGTTAACCCGCTGACTGACTGGTCTCTAGTCATCCAATCCTGTCATTAACCCCTGATATGGGCTCATTAGGCAGCAGGACCACCACCTGAGCAGCCCACAGTAAATGTGACAGAGGAACAAAATGTTTTGAAGACACTGGGGTTGGGCTTGTCTGTGAATGTGTTTCCACTCAGATTTTTTTTATCTTCCACTTTTTGATGATAACAAGAATTCTATCTGTAAAATCTTATATTAAGGATGAGGATCAAGAAGCCATGAATGTGTTTTTTAGGTGGAAAATGGAAGCATCCTGCTTGGTTACACAAGCCAAACAAAGTTAAAATGACACTGCAGTGCAGTAGTATTTCCCCTTCTTAAATTAAATTTAGGTAAAGCAGCTTTATTTATATCACATTTCAAACAGAGGCAATTCAAGTGTTTTATATCTGGCAAAGAAATGCATTAGACTGACATTTAAAATTAGAGTCACTTCTTCCAAGGGCTGAAGTGTCTATGTTTGATGCTAGAATTTTGCTCAAATAGGAGAAATATACGTCCCTCACTCCCCAATATGGGGATTAAATTCTTCAGGTTTAAAACTGTCCGTTCATACAGAGGCAAAGATCATAACTTAGTAAACATCTTCCACTTTGGCCCGGATTCTTTGAATTCTTCTCATGATGGCAGCATCGGTAGAATTTGTTCGCACTAATGATGATCTTTTATGGAACAGGTTAGTTTGGACACCTACGACAAAGGGCATCGCCCCTATTTAGTTCCCCACAGCTGCTGCTTCACTACCTGTCCCTCTAGTTGTTATGCTGGGCGGATATTAAATGAGAAGAGCGGTAGCAGTAGTAGAGAGTACTTAGTTACAAGAGACATTTTGACATATCATAACAGGAGAAGAACAGGTGTAACTAATAATGTTAATAAGTGTTCCAGTCGGACATGCCAGTGAGCCATGACCTGGAACTGGCACACCTAAATACAGTGCAGTCATTATTATTGTTGTTAATTACACCTGTGCTTGTCCTGCTATGAGAAGTATCTGCTATGGGAAAAGCCATCGGAGGTGAAAGGAATGCCTTAGAAAGTGACTTTAAATAAATTCAACAATAAAGTCTCTGCACAGACACAGTGTCCTGGTTATTCAGGGTCACACGAGGGTTGCAACATGTCATGTGATGCTTCCTAAAGATTGACTGATAAATCTAAAGGATCATAAGGTTACAAGAAAGGAGAAATATGTTCCTGAGAAAATGGTTGACTGAACAATGTTATAGGCTAATTTGACCTTTTTTTCTCCATGTGAAATGCTGGATAATGTCTGAAACATTCTGAGAACAAAAATCATTTTTGTCCATTAAACTGAACTGCTCATAGCTTGTAGACACACGCAGGGTCACAGGTGTACACTGCTTTGTTTAAACTGGTCACAGGCCAAACATTTGGGGAACTCCTGGGATAAAACCATGTTGTCAACAGTTTTCATTGGGACTAGCCTATTAAATTATTCTAAAGAAAAGGGCCCAACTACTCTGCATGTCCTCACCTGTATTCTTCCCTGTGCTTTAAAGGAAAATTCAATTGTCTCAACCTGTTCTTGACGTTATTATGTTATGTACTCCCCTCCCCTCCTCTTTTTCATCCTCTCCTCATGACCTCCTTGTCTCTTTATCTTTATATTTAAACCCAAAGATACATTATTAGCACATAACAAACGCACACCGTCATACTGTTCTACAAACTCTGCCTACACCATATACACTGCAAAATGTCCTCTCATGTACTCATCTTGTACATACTCTTACTGACCCACAGCCTGAAGCCAAGCTAATTTAAGAGAGATTTTGTCCAAGTTGGAAAGAGCAGATCTTGGTTACAGTGTATATTTTTCAATCGTTCGTTTTTATGTGCGTCTGATGGAGCAGATACGCTCCTCTTTTAATTGATCCAGCTGTCTATTTTCCTTTGTTTTATGTGCGTAACCACAGTGATTGTGTATTGGGCTGTGAGCTGCTCCAAAATGCGGGTGACCTACACTCAATACTATGCCTGAATGCATCCTGTGTAGACACAGACGGAGGGGCTGAAGCTGCTCACGCTATGCCTCCTGTGTAGACACGGTGTTAGTGTGAGCCCAGAGGTGATTCAAGTGTTATTTTGTGTTTTTATTTTTTTATTTATGCGTTTCAAATTCTCCTGGGGATGGTGACTAAGGCGCTGCCGCTAAGGTGCACATGCACAGTCTCTGCAAATCACTTCAGATTAATTGAATGGTTTTTCGGACATCATTTGCATTAAATCCACCACACGTGCATGTTGGTGTTTGCTCAGTGAGTCAGCTTAGAGGAGGTGGCGCTGGTGGAGTCGTGCTTTTAAAATAATGAACTGGTACTGTGCGGGGCCTACAAGGGTTTTCAAAAATAGAGTTAGACCAAAATGATTGCCTGAGAGAAAAGAAATTACATAAACATTAAACTCCCACATTTGGACATGTGTTATACTGCAGGCATGTCACGAAAGACACATGGTGCACCGAGAAGCTGCTATGATGGAGAAATAAGTGTTGGCAAAGTAGAGTGATGAATATATTACCAAACTCTTTTGAGGTTTGGATATGATTCAGAAGGGTTTTAATTTTTTTTATAGCAGTACTTTAACTTTTAATACCAGTTTCTAAATGATTTTTTGATATATTTCTGATTTAATACAAAAAAACGGCTTTATTTGGATCTTAAAGGGATAGTTTTGATTATTGATGTGGGATTTTAAGTGGCACTTATCGATAATCAGTGTATTAGCTACAGTTGATGGTAGTCAGCACCTGTCTCTTATACACATCTAGATGTGTATAAGAGACAGGGTGATCTGAGCCGGACTGTGGTGAAAAAAAGCATGTTTAATGCACAAACTTTTACGGACGAAGTTGCCCCGATATCTACCGTTATAACTCGTTTCGCGGCTGCCGGCTGCATCCGCCTCCCTCAATACCGCACCAATTTTAAAACGAGTTGTAGCTATCAATCATTAGTTATCCTTAAACACAACAAGGTGATGGCTTTTGAAGATCAGCAGGTTACTTAAAGTAATGGTACAGGGATGGAGAAATCTTTAT
>JAJHUR010105666.1:0-12211 GCA_027495735.1 Lutjanus campechanus
GCCATTTAATAACGATTTAATCTGAATTTTGACAGTTTGCCCAACTTAATGCTGCTTGGACACATGATCTCAGACATCTGACAGAATTATTCAAACCAAAAATACTTTTCAGACCCCAACTTGTTCAACAGTCCATGGAGGGTAAATCAAAAAATCACCAAAAGTAATAAATACATGACTGCCAGTTTTTTTACAATGGCGAACAAGAATTTATCTGTACTTGACTCTTAACATAGCAACACACCTATCACTTAATTAGCCAAATATTTAATGAATAAAATGTTTTGAGCAGAAAATTAACTACTAACTCTACAAATGTGACTCAGTATCAAAGTATTTTGAAAGCCTTTTTGCTGTGATTGAATATTTGTTCCTAAATGTGCTTTTGCTTGGAAAGAATGATTTGAACAATAGGTTTCGCTGTACGCAAGGGTTTGTAAATAGGACAAGAAAGATCCATAATTTGGTGCTGGGTCAGAGAGCCCCTGGGACTCACACAGCAGCCAGGGCAGAGAGCACTGCGACCCGGGCGCAGAGCAGGACTGCCCGTGCTGCAGTCCTCGGACCTCCACAGCAGCAGGGACACAGCGAGGCTGCTCACACCGCAGCCCCTGGGACTCGTGCCGCAACCGGGATGGAGAGCTCTCAAGCTCCCAGACCTCTCGTGTTTGAGGCAGGGGGGCGGGCGACAAACACAACTAATGTTAGCCACACTGGTGACTGATGTTACACACGTAACATGAAGTGAAATAAAAATGTGAAGTCTATATTCTGCTTAAAAATGTCTGTTACACAAATACACTGTTTTCTCAAGTTTTTTTTGTCTGAAAAGTGGATTTTTTTTTTAGTGCAACCAACCAATATTCAAGTGCTTATAAAAAGAATGAACACAATGTTTTTGTGTCTGCAACTATCAGATTCGTTCTTCATTTTGATGTATTCCATGTTAACATATTCATAGAACTGAATATTCTGTGGGTGTTGAAAAATCAGGGAATTTTGTCAAAAAAGCTGGTGCTGGTTGGCAACTTTTAAAAAATGCTGGCAGGGAAAAGGTTTTAAATGGGTTGAAATCCTATTTAAGGTACAGTCTATGGTTGAAACGATTTGGAAAAAAAATATCACTTTATCCAGCGAAAACCTTCCTACTTCAGTATAGCAAACACAAATACAGAAATATCTAACGTGAATTAACCAAAAATATTATAACTTTGGCAGAAAACAGTGTGTTCATATAGTACACTGTCACTTACCATACAAAGATAAGGTCTTTAAAAAGTGCTGTAACTTTCTTTGATTTTGTTTTTGCCAGTTCTGGAGGTACTGACATCAATGACGATGGTTATTCACGTTTTAATGTTGCACACAGAAGCTTCATGTGATAATGCCTCGATGCTTCGACCTCCAGTCGTGAAAACACAGCAGCTTAAAAGCAGTTTGTATTGCACCTTTTGAGACAAAAAAAACAAACCTCATCTCATTATCTGCCATGATTTTTCTCTTTTGAGGGATTTGCGCTCGGGCCTTCTGCAAATGGATCTCCATGCTGCGTAGTTAAATGAGCCTCCTGAATTTTTCATTAATAATTTCTGCCACATACAGCCTCGAACATTTCTGCACAGGAGGAAGGAAAATCAAAACCAGAGGAGTCCTTCTGAAAAACCTGACTAAAACTGTAGGACTCACACAGGATCAGGTTTCTCAGACAACCTGTGTTTGTAGGTAATTTGATATGGAAGCTTTACTTTATAGGTCTAGTGTTCTCCATGTGTCTGCAAAGGTTTTACTGTAAGTGTACAAGTTCCTACCCACAGTCCAATGACATGCAGAGAAGGTGAGAGTGTGAATGTAATCTTGTCTTACAAACTGGAGGTACAGAGGTTGAAAGACATAGGCAGGGACAGTCTGAGACATGCTATCGAGTTGTGTTAGACCCTGTTTACACCCGGTATTAACATGCGTCCTGAGTGATCCGATCACAAACAGACAGCTCTAATTTCAGGTCTGAACGCACTCAGGGATGCATTTGAGATCTGATCGCTCAGACCACGTTCAGAGATGGAATGTGACCACATTTTTTTTCTGCAGTGTGAACACGAATGTGTCCTGGGTTACATTGAAAGACTTTCTCTCTTTTCTCTCAGTACATCATTTGTTTCATTGCAATGCAAATTAGGTATGTGCTGTCCTACCTGCAGCAGGTAAGAGAGCACATAAATTAACTGCTAATCCCCGACTCCATTGAACAGGCTGAGGGTCGCCTGTTAACATGGTCACTCAAACAGAAACACCAGTTAAAAACAACAGCGTATCTTGCAAATGTATTTATTTGCATACAGAGTGGGGAAGTAAAACGGCTAAAGCAAATTCTTAATCAGTTGTGCCTTCTTGTAAATTCAGCATGAAATGCAGCACAGTAAGTTGTTTCTTTCCTTTAAAAACCATAATGTTGCTGTGAAGAGCAGACAGGAGAGAGGCTCCATGGTACATCAGGATACACACCTTTACTCTCTCTGTGTGTGTGTTCGCCCCTCTGTCTTTGTCATTAATGTCTTTCTTTGTCGTCTGTGATGTGAAAACATGAGATTTCCACACAGTCAGAAATAGTCAAAGTGTGCATCGTCCTGATAACAGTTCATTTATGAAATCGCAGAGCCACATGGAGCTTCTCTCCTGCCGGGCTGCTGACAGTGCAGGTAACAATGAGGCTCACTGGAGGCTGATGGAGGAGTTTAGTGTGGCGATAAACGAATCAACGGCCAAATGGGCGGTAATGGACAGAACTGACAAACCAGCACTCGTGTTTATTTGCGTATCGAGTGGGGATCCAATCACACGTGGTCACTCAAGTCGCATCTGGAGATGCGCTGGAATACCAGGTGTGAATTCAAACACTCAGAACTGCCCATTTCTGATTGGATCACTGACGACACAAGTTAAGACCAGGTCTGAATGGGGCCTTATAGGCTTGGGCACAGATCCCATGGTAGAGGGAAGGAAAGTTGCCCCCTTCCCCGACACATCATTTCTAAATATTAAAAAATAAATAAACAAAACCTTCAAAAAGTGATGTGGTTATGTGTGATTTTATTTTATTCCCCCCTCTATCACTTTCTTTTTTCTTTAAAATTTAAAATTTTAATTTTTAATCATTTTTAATAATTGTATTTTGCGCACTAACCTTTTTTTTTTTTAAGTTTGTGATTTTCTTTAGTTCCAGCAGTAAGAGAGATGTGTGGCTTCAGGCCATCTGCTGAAAACATGAATGGTAAACTGTGGGACCTGACCAGTCCATACGTGTACGTCAGTGGCAAACACTTCATCACAGGTTAGTTAACGATGTTACCAAGTAAATGTCATGTGCCGATTGTGTCTGTAGATTGAAGTGAGTCAGAAAAGAGCCTTAGTGATGGGAGTTTTATGGTAGGGCCACGTTTTTTCACAGTGAAAACTTGAATTACACGGCTTTTAGATTGGAGTTTGGTTTAACAGCCTGTCCACTTGAAAGACCGCCAGGAGCAGAGGGTATTTTAATGTTAATACTCAACATAAATTGAGCTGACCTACCTTCTAATAATGAATCTTGTAAATGCTGGAAGTGGGGCAAAAAATGACCTGTTTTCAACTTCTCTGGGCTTGTGACAAATGGCAATCATAATAGAGACAACGGTTCTGCTTCGCCAGACCGATGTAATTAGCTTACAGCAGCTGAATTTTATCACTGTGCCCCCCTCAAATTAAATTATATCTGTGCTCTTGATTAAAGGACAAGCAGGGTTGTTGGAAAAGGATATCACAGCCTAGTCCTTATCAATTCACTACCTGTCCTGCAAGTCAACAAACTAAGCATGAAAACATGCATTTAAACATGGCTGACAACTGGTGAAACACAGGCAGGTGCACATGTTCAGCACCCTGTTGCAGATATTTATTTCTTTACAAAAAGGGCTCACAAACAAGATTGTCTTTTTTAAGTTTTTGATCACACTTGCAAGCAGGCAACAACAATCATCAACAGAGTATCATACTGTGAGCGAGCCTCTCTTTCTCTCAGGCACTTATTCATGCTCACAAGGACAAGGATGTACATGACTTAAATTAAAGACTCATTTGGCATTTCTTTTACTTAGTTTTGGCATTTGGCATGTTCTTCTACTTCTATCCTTCAAACATCACAACATCTGGATCTCCTACATGCATCTACTCGTTACACTACACTCCTACATGCACACATCCTGCGCTTTTACAAATTTGCTTTTAGTAGTCTGTGAACTCACGTACACGGGAAGATGCAAAAGAAAATTGTCACTGGATCACTGACAGACAAACCATTTTCATGCCACTGTGCATCTGTTTAAAGCTACTATGAGGAACTCTCATTTTGTTGACTTTGGTGGCCTCTGTGGACTAAGGCAGTGGTTTTTCCTCCTTAATAACCAGAGAATATAGAAGATCAAAAATTAAGTTATCCAAATCAAGGGTTTTGAAAGTCTGAAAATGTGGGCATCCCCTCAGACAAAGTTTGGAAAATGCCTAGTTTCGCTCCTAGATGGGGTGCATTTGATCCTGCAGACGCTCAAAAATTGAGCCGAAATAGCTGAATATTGCAGCCTGATACAACTTCAGACTTCACCAAATATATACAAACGTTCTGTCCAAATGCATTTACTTTATTTACTTATTCTGACTCTGTGAAACTGGGGGGAAGTGAAAAATTTAGGCCATCCTCTGTGATCCCCGTTTGATAACTATATTTTTTCACTTCCGTTCACCCTGGGGAGGCCAACCTCCCACTTTGAAAACCTCTGATCTAAATAAAAATCTCCTTTTGCTTCTGTTTAACTGGATAAGACACTACTCACAGTAACTCAACAATGTAAAACAGGCTCGTATCATCTGATTTCAAAGTAATAAATTGAGAACATTTCATAACCATTTAAAAACTCCTTGTAGTAGCTTTAAATAGTCTTATTTGATCGGGGTTTGAATTGGGATGTCTGATAAAAGAAAATACAAGGACTTCCCTTGCCTTGCTCGTCCTTAGCTTATGAGGGAATAAAATGGAGGCAAAAAATAAGGCACAACTGCTCCAAATTCTGCTCGACCAGGCTGAGTGGCCAATCAGAGAGCCTGTTTTCACATATTTCTGTGCCGAAATGGCCAAACAGCCACAGAAAAGGACGGACCAGAGCCAACAGGGATGGACACACTGCCAAAAATTACAGACAACATTCAGTCAGAGATGCTCAACAATGGCCCAGTGGCGTCCAACAGGCAACCTGTCCAGGGTGTATCTTGCCATGTTATTTGGTTCGTTTTGTCCTTTAGAGAAATGGCAGGCATTTGCACAGGATTAAAGCTTCATTCAGTCCAACATTAACACAGATTCAACAACAATACAGCCTCCTCAGACAGAAAGGCGAGAAAAAAAAAACATTGAACCAGGCTCAACATTTTCAACAACTCAATGTGACATCGCTTGGTAATGCACTGAGTCAGCCAATTAAATACGTAATGCATAATTAAAAGCAATAAGCTACAAGAGGCCGTGGTTTGCAGTGATTAGGTACGCACAATGCCTTTCAGAACAGCTATTCAAAAATGACTGTAGAACACAGCCTTATATAAAGCAGTTACCACCTATACCTGACAAGGTTTCATTAAATAACAAAAATGTAAACATTTGTTGATGGTCATTCCTCCACCGAGCAACATTGAGACGTCAGTGTAGTTTGCTCTCCTTGCTTTTTGTGCTTCTACCATGGGTAAGCAGGCAAGGTGAGTCTGCAGGGGGTGTTTTACTTTGAAAAATGACCTGATTCTCTATGTTGTTTCTGTGTCTGACTTCCTGTCAGCTTGATCTGCTCTGTGCAGACTGATGCAACATCTGTCAAAAGTAGACTGCGCGTATTTGAGGCGGGGGCCGCTTCTGACACACTGCAGCGGTTCTGGTGGAATCACAAGCATCGTTATCAGCTCTGGTGGACATGGTGCAGCTAGAACACGCCACAGCAACAGTGGAATCAAGCTTTATTTCACCAGTGAAGCAGCAGGACATAGCTGGTTCGCCGCTCAAACAAACTCTGTTTCTTTCGCTCGCATCTTTGTTGTTTTTTGTGCATTCCTCGCATGAGCTTTACTTACCTCTGACCGTTCTCGTACTGGCGGATGATAAATGATTCGGCCTTCAATTCTTGACTTTTCCACCTCTTAAGACTCTGTCATTAATTTCAGCGTGTCTCTTTTATCTTCCTCTATTGTGTCCATCTCTTTCAGCTACTCATCCATGTTTAGCCCACGCCGTAAATCAAAATTCACAAAAAGCTCTCAAAGACATTTTGAAACATTTTTGTTTGTTTGAGGCTGTAACACTGATGAGATGCAGTCGCAGTTGTGCATTTTTTTTTATAGTATTTTACCACAGCTTTGAACACAGATCAGCCAATTATAATGAAGGACCAAATCTACGTTTTACCTTGGTATGATCATTAAAACTGAGGACAGAAATGATTGCTGCTGGGACAACTTTTGAAAGTTACATGATGAACCTTCAAACTCATGAATGTTGCTACTAAAGCCAGACCTTGTGAAGTCTATTTCATCTTCTCAATATCCGAATCAACACACAATGCAGCCATGTAAGTTCATTTTTGAATGCTGGTTTTCTTTTCAGGGCCCAAAAACCTAAACATCCTTTACATTTTTAATAAATCATAGAAGAACCTCTGGATTCTGACTGAATGCAGCTGAAGCCCTGTCCTCAGAAGCAAGTTGTCCATTAACATTTCACCTCATGTATCAGTCATTTCAACTAAATAATCTCTGCTGCGGTGAGCACTCCCCTCATCCATCATACTCAGAAAAATATATTAGCTTATGTTTTTGACTTGTGCTTCAGTATGAATTATTCAATGAGCTATTCATTATCCTGACTGGACCTGCACATAGAGGACGAGTCCCATCTAAGACTCAACCTCCTCTCCTTCCTCTGAGGAGCTGGGGAAGCTCTCAGAATAATTGAATTGTGGTTTTAGAGAGTTGTGGTTCTCTTTCCATCTCACTGTATTAAGCACAAAGACAACTGCACTTGTCTGCCATGATTGATTCAGTCACAGGTTGTCTCCGTTTGCGGCCAAAACCTGATCAGGACCGCAAAGGACAGGCGGACAACTCAGTAGGACAAAGTACCATCAGATTTTTGATTTGTAATGTAATGTTTTACTGTTTTACTTGTAATGTTTTCAGTTAGTCAATAGTTGCTGCGTGTTCAGATTCAAGGATTAGACAGTTGCAGAAAAGACATGCTGGTGCTGAATCTCAGATATGTTTGACCTTGACATGTTATTTTAAAAACAGTTTGCAGAAAGGTTTGTAGTTACATTCATGAATGTCTGCCCATCCTCACCAGGAAAACAGCAGCAGTTCATCTATGCAAACCCCTTATGACCCACGTTTACATTTATTGTTAGGGCAGCGACCTCTAGTGGCCGTAGTACTTATGATGGGAGCAAAGGAGGCTGTTAGGTGATTATGGTGATTATGCAAATGGAGGAGGGAGGTTGGGGTGGACGGATGGATCAAACAAACACAGGACACCGACGAGAACGGAAGTGTTGACTGATTTTGAAATTGAAGATATTTAAGTCATATGACATAAAGTAACATACTTATTTAACCCATACTATGATTTTTTTTTAAAAACCTAACCAAATTATTTTAGCGTGTTTTGAACGTCATGTGTCTTATGTAACATACTTAATCTCCCGACTCAACTTGACAAATTCAAGAGACTTGCAACTACACGTGGACTTTTTCAACCTTACCAAAAGTTTGTGATTAAAAACTGTCCCACCAATCAGTTCAGTTCCCTCCTTCTTCTGAATAAACTAACGCGATCCACCAAGCGCCAAATGCGGCTACATTTTCCATTTGGTTAGTAAATCTTGGAAGAATATTCACTACAGGGTGGGGTAAATGTTTGTACTCAAATAATCATGTAACAAAAAAAAAAAAAATGCTCTCACTGCATTTGAACCAATCAAGTAACATTACGCTACGCTACTGTACAGGTCATAAATTACAGACTGATGCAACAGCTTCCAACTTCTTTTGAAATTTGGAGTTGCACAAGAACGGTAGGTTGAGGCTCTGCTCTTAAAATGACATTACATTTGGTGAAGAGTGCATTATTGTTCAGAACTGGAAACTCAGTTTAGGACTTGAGACTTGACACTGGGCATGTCTGTCTTTACTTGGGACTTGAGTGTAAAAACTTGAGACGTACTAGGGACTTGTAAAACAGTGACTGCCTGCTGGTATTTTCCAACATTCCAGTAAATCAGTGGTTCCCAAACTTTTTCTGGCATTCCCCGCATCTGAAGCCGAAAAAAAAGTTCAGGCCCCCCCAATCCCATGATTATAATCAATCTTTAACAGTAACTGGGAAGGCAACTGATAAAAAAGGATTCAGGGATCAATGTTGTAAACAGCCTGAACTTCCACAGGAAGTTACAGTGCTTGTTACTGACAAAAATCCCACTTTCCATGCAGTGCTAGCTTCATATAAGTCAGTAGAGTCATGACATAAACGGACAAAAACGATGCCGGGTTTGTTTCTATAGAGGGTCTGAAAAATAGGGCTAAAAACCGCTACAGGTATCTGTCTGTATCAAAATACTCTTGGTGCTTTAAATGCAATTCAGACAGACGCACATCAGACTGTTATTTGAGGTAATTCAGCAATAAAGGTAGAGCCACAGCAATATATCTGGACACAAATAAAATGAAATTGTCACTACACTGTGTCTCATTCTGCTCCACGTCTCATTCCACTGCAGCGATGTCAGTCAGACGGACTGAAAATGAAAATCTGTGCGACTCAAATTGTATTTGCATTGATGAAGGTCATTTCGCCGCGAACGAGGAGCAGACTAATGCACGAAATAAGGATTGATTCTGATTGTTCTGTAGCTCATCTCTCCTGCCTCGGTCTCTTGTATTCCCGCCCTACAAGCACCAGACTGATTGTGCATGCTGTACTGTATTTCTCTGATCTCCCAAACATTTGACAATCATTCTATATATTCGGATGACACTTCAAAGATCACAAATAGAGTGTCTGAATGCAAAAAAGAAAAAAAAAAACTGTTCGGTGTGGAGTAACATTTTCTCCATCTTATGTGATGCCCTAATTTATTTATTTCTTGGAGACACTTATTTTTCATCAATCATGTTTGACATCTTTCATTTTACCCATGTTTTCCGCTGTAATTTACTTTTTGGTGTGACTATTTCACGATGCTAAATTAACATTGGTTAATTTCCTTCTTTTTCATCCGGGTCGGATGTTCCCGCTTTGAGTCGTGGGTCATATTTATAAATGGAGACTGACTAAATGGGAAATGTCAGTGGACAGCTACAGGAACATTTACTGGCATTTATCTGGCTTGTTAATGACATTGACAGTATGCATTCACTTGAAAAGACATTCACTGCAGTGAATGGAATCAGTGAGCCATTTAATAGCTTAGATTTCTAAAGAAACAGCCACTTGAAATTCTTGTAAATTCTCAGAGGGTCTGAGGACAGAGGATGTCAAATGCTGTTCAGATCCCAACGGGATGATTCCGTCGGACACAGCTGTGAGGCTGATGGAGCTGATCGTAGCCATCCTAGACAACAACGCTTGTGATTCCACCAGACATGTGCCTTTCAGAAGCAGCTCCCCGCATCGAATACACGCCGAGTACATTTTTTGACAGAAGCTGCATCAAGCTGCACAGAGCAGATTGAGCCGGGCAGGAAGCCAGGCACAGGAACGGCATAAAGCATCCAGCCATTTTTCAAAATAAAATACCATGTGCAGGCTCCAGATCATAAACAGTCACAGTAGCACTCAGCAACAGTCAGCCAGGCAAAACCTTTCATTTCTGAAATGTTCCTGGTGGAGTTTGGAGCCGCGTGACTGTCGGAACAAAGCCACATTGCAGACATGATGTTATAGAGCCGTGCATGGTAGAATAAGCCCTCTGAGTTATGTTTTTAATTTTGGTGTGTGTAAACACAAACTGATTTGACTTGAATAAGGTTGAAATGACTAAAACAGGCACTCAGCACCTTCGTCCTGGTGACTTGAGGAAGTGATTGTTGTGACTAACCTTTGACAACAGCAATGAGCTCTTCCACCCCTTATTGCCTCACTTCCATCAACAGACAGCCAGTGGAGATGATGGAGAGCTTTGTGTACCTCAGCATCAACCTGGACATTAACATGAGCTTTGATCACCAAAGCTCTCTGTCAAACATCACCTCCTGCTTCTTCTATACCAAATTATCGCACCCATCCTCCTGTAACGTGCCACCTTTTCTTTAAAATATTTTTGCCTTTATTATGATAGCGACAGCTGCAGATATGACAGGAAAGGGGGGAAGAGAGAGAAAGGATGACATGCAGCAAATGGGCTGCAGGCGGAAGTCGAACCGGCAGCTGCTGGAGAGGACTAACAGCTCCAGCACATGGGGCACACGCTCCACCAGCTGAGCCACAGGGGTGACCCCCGTAGTGCACCACTTACCATTTTACAGGGTGTCTAGAACAGTTGTCCAAATGCTTCATTAGTGTGATAAACATATTTGTCCTCAATGATATCTCATTAACTGTTTTACAGACAACATCTGAAATGAGCATGCATCAAGGTAGAGTGCCAGTTTCTATGCTGAAAGTCATTTAGACACCTGTATTATTGTGGTTCTCTTTTATAGTTTATACTTGTTACTGCCATCCTGTCTCATTTGGTCAACAGACACAGATAGTCTGTTATCAAACACAAACTTTAACATGAATAGCAAAAACCTAAAGGACTGTGACAGGATAACAGAGCCATTCAAATTCAACTATTGTTTATTTCTCCAAGGATTACATGTACAGGCATTTCAAAGTAAATCTAGACCATTCTTACAGCATTCAGTAAATAAATACTAAAGACCTTTAACAACTATTTTATTGCTGTCCAGTGAAAGACACTTATCTCCAAAATGTCAACTTTTCATGAGCAAGAAAAAACATGTTTTCAGGTTTGTGGCAACATTTTTTGATTGATCCAGTGGCTTTGTGAATGGTTTGTTTGGCTTTGTCAGCGTTTCCAGCGGACAACACTACAGGTGAGTGTTTTCACCTGCTTACCTGTCATTGTGTCGCCACACATGTTCCTGTGTGAGCGTCCTTTGTGTACCCACCTGTCGGCTCATCGTTCCGGACCCTCCACCTCATCGACCCAGTCTCCTGCCTGCTCCCTCCTGGTACCATCACCCGTCACTGAACAGAACTGTTTGGGTCCGTGGGCTCACGTCACCGCACATGGTCCCACTTCCAGGTTCGGGTTGGTTCGTCTTTCAAGCTGGAACCTCAAAGACTGTGCTTTAACTCATTGTCTGAGTAATGAACTTTTACCTGTGCTGCTTCACCTGCTCAAGTTCCTGTTCGGCCTGTGTTCAAATAAAGGTCGTTACCAAATGTCTTTCGTTTCCTGTGTGCTGCTAGTGGGTTCAGCCAGTACCCGTTACAGGCTTAAGAAATTTGATAATTATCATAAAGGAGCACTCCCTCCTTCAGTTTTATCTAAAAAAATCACAATCACCATATTTAGAGAATCGTCTTTTTCACTGGACAGCAACGATCACCAACATACGACCTGACCCCCGCCACTCCCTCGGTCCATGCTTCACCATTTTCCCGTCTGGCCGAAGACACAGACAACTTGTTTTCAGGAGGAACTTCGTGCCCTTGGCTTGCTTTTTATACTCAAACAGAGGTGTGTTGTTGTAATGTTTCCCTTCTTTTTGAACGCTATTTTTGTGTAAAGACTGAAAACAAATTTTCTCCAGAGGATAATAAAGAATGAATCTGAGACACTAAACACATTTCAAGTTGATGCCCCCCATTAGTGTGACTAAAGATATTATTCTTCAATTAAATTAGTGTCAGATTACTCCAATGTGGAAGATTCATTTTACAAAATGGCTTTTTTTTTTATGATGGGACACCTTTGCTCAGCACCAATGAGCGCAGCTGCTAATTTTTCTGAAAACAAAATATTCCACTGCTCTCATGAACTCATTATAAACCCTGATTTTTTCCCCCCTTGGGCCACCCCGTGATGATTTGAAGCTGCTTTCTTTCCCCAAATGTCATTAAAAAAGGGCAGTTGTGGGA
>JAJHUR010105668.1:1433-13440 GCA_027495735.1 Lutjanus campechanus
AATCAACATCACACAGAACCTGTCACAGACATCAAACATCTCCACTAAAGAACGCTCTGAAATATTTCTATTTCTTAAGGAAATAAAAAAAAGAAAAATCCCATGCAGGGTTCATGCCAACTTCTGCAGAGGAGCAATTGAAAGCATCCTGACTGGAAACATCACAAACTGGCATCATGGGATGTGCACGACCCAGAACAGGAGGTCGTGTAATGATAAATATCTTATAAAATTTCTGACTCTCGTGCCATAACTTTCTTTGCAGTTTATCCAGTCAGATTAATACACTTGCAAATGATAAGAGAATAAGAGTTTCATACCATGTCTGTGACATTTTTTATTTGATTCCTTGTGTTAATGTTACATGAAAGAAGTGGGTTAATTTGCCTTTTATATGTTGTCTGGTCCAGGAGTTGTGAAAATTTGCATTTTTTCGCCACTTGTGTGGTCGTCAGTTCAAGATGGCTGCAGAGCAAAACACCACAGGACATTTGTTAACCTCGGCAACAACTAAAATTCTTAACTAGACGCCATTAAGGCCTAAAAACAGGTTAAAAATGCCTTTTTGCTGCTGGAAAACTGCTGCTATTTCTCCTACTATACTATAGTTATAAAATGCATGACAGCACACATAAAGCTACCACTAATGCAATCACCCCGCTGGCTCTCAGACTGTGAGACCTGAAGGCAAAAACACTGAGGAGACCTGACCTGGTGACACAGTAATATTGAAAAATGCTGAACTGAACGTGTTGTGCATTTCGGAGCGCTGCTTCATTTAATGGTCGTGAATAATTAATGACATGATGGAAACACACACAACAACCTGCTGCTGTAAAGACTCTTCAAAGGAGAAAAACCTTTCATTCAATCATCAATTAGTCCACATGATTAACCTTGGTTTTTTAAACTCTAAATCCGTGAAAACAGTTTGATCAAATTAATTATGGAGGCTATAATTCTGTCTTTTATTTATTTCAAATAAATCAGAGTATTACTGGTGTGTTTTCACTTGTTTATTGCACTGATGAGGCCTTCATGAATAACTGACTGTTGTTCATTTCATCTGTTTTAAACCAGACGAGAGGGAGTGAAATGTGTTTGTAGCTTTTACAGCTGAAGTACAATCTGCTGAAAAGATGTAAAATGCTAAATACATATTTTTTCCCCTGGCCGGTGGTGCTTTTTATCCATTTAGGTAGTTTCGGTGTGAGTTGCAGAGTTTTGGAGACGTCTGACTTCCCTCCACTATAATGGGACTAAATGGCACTCGGATTGAATTTGAAAAACCCAACACCAGTGTCTCTTTCCAAAAAATCATGACCCAGTTATTCAAGATAATTCACAGAGGTTTTTTGTGAGCAATCTCATGCAGGAACTACTTTCTGGAACTAAATTCTGTTCTGGTAGTGTGGATTATTTAAGAGTAACCAGGTCATAATTTCTGCACAGACATCACTGTTGAGTTTTTCCCAAATGTATTTTTTTTTAGTGCTTCGAGCGCCACAAGTCAAGAGCCATTTAGTTCCATTATGTTGGAGAGGAGGCAGAGATCTGTACACCAAACCAGTCTACATGGATAAATAGCACTGAACTGTCTCTTTAAAAAGACTAAAACATTTGTCATCTGTGTGTCATCGTAGGCGTCTTGTAAACAGACGGTGATTCACATCATCACCAGCATCTAATCTTAATAATACTAATAAATTATTAGAGTTACAGTCTGATGTTGCTCTTAAATCAACAATCCCCAAACTCCCAAAGAATCCCACGGCCCAAATTTGAAATCTGAAAATCTTCTGAGGCCGACCCCAAACCTTTAATCACAACTCTGATCAACATGAGACTAATCGTACCAGTGACGAGATATAAGATAGCTCCTGTGTGAATGTGACAGGTCACCAAATACGGCGCAACACCTGCGAAACTAGGTCAGAAAAATGAAGAATA
This sequence comes from Lutjanus campechanus, assembly GCA_027495735.1. Taxonomy (NCBI): domain Eukaryota; kingdom Metazoa; phylum Chordata; class Actinopteri; order Lutjaniformes; family Lutjanidae; genus Lutjanus; species Lutjanus campechanus. The sequence goes on from JAJHUR010105668.1 coordinate 3,384, forward strand.
GCACGTAATTTAAATCCCGTGGCTTATAAAACAAACATAATAAAATAAACTTAAGTTCCTTATAAAAGTTAAACTTCAAAATGTTTTGTTTATTAGTTTTTAATGACCTCTCAAGGCCCACGTTCACTCCGGGAATCACTAAATTATTCTTTACATTTTAATCATTGTTACTTGACACTCTGATCTGATCGCTCAGACCACGTTCTGAGGTGTTCTGGGTCCAGTGTGTCCTGGACCACAGTGAAGGAGCACCGACTCAACCAACATCCAGTAAGAGCATCATTTGGTTTGTTGTACCGTAAATTATGTTTGTGCTCTTCTACCTGCAAAGATAAGGAGCACGTTTGAGGACACAGAATCATCAGACTACCTTAAAAAACATTCCACATATTACTGAAGTTTAAAAAACACCTTGTGTCCGTTTGTCCCTGCGTGGTGACTGCCGCTGCTCGGCTGCCGGTTAAAAACAACATATTTGCATACAGAGGCGGGAAGTGACGGTGCTGCTGCGAATTCCTAATAATTTGTGCCTTCATGTGAAGTCTGCATTAAATGCAAAACATGAAGTTGTTTCTTTCCTTGTAAAAAGTGTTGTGTTGCTGTGAAGAGCAGGCAGGTGAGCAGGTCGCACACTTTTACTCCTGATTCTGTCATTAAAGCCTTTGTTCATCATCTGTGACGTCAAAACATTAAATTTCAACAAAGTCAGAGAAAGTCTACGGCCTGATCGCAGTGTCCCCTCTGATCCCTCACAGACCCTCACATGGGGGCATTTGGATGAGTGAGTGAAACAAAGCTGAATGAAAATGATTCATGTAGGAAAAATAAATAAATAAGAATTTGCTGATGCGGTCGTGCTGACCTTTATTTCACTAAAATTCTGCTTGAATCCTTGTTTTTCATCTGTTGCTTTATGATTTTGAAAAAATATCTAATTGTGATTATTTTGACTGATATTGAAATTGCGATATTAGAAGTAATGACATTTTGTTCATAATTATTTTGATTGAAAAACATGTTAAAATGAATATGGTGTGATTTTTTTGCAGGAATCTGTAACAAATAAAGACATTTTTTAAAGTCTGTAGATTCTGATGTGTAGGACAGGACGTCTCTGCCTAAATATTACACCTCCTGCGATTTGAAAATTACAGAAAACCACATTGCGATTTAGATTAAATTTCAATGAACTGCGCAGCCCTAGTTGCTTCCCCAATCATTGTTAGTGACTGATAATAACTGTGGGGTGGGGGGATGTTAACTTGTGAAAAGGGACATGCCAGAAAAAGTTTGGGAACCACCAGCATACAGAATAATCAAATTAATCAAGAGCACCATCACCTACAACTTTTTTTTTTAAAGCTTCTGTGGTTCCCCTGTCACAACGGTATAAACTGTGGGTAGTTCCCTCAGGCAAAGTTTGCAGGAATGCAGATTTACATCAAGTGTGCATAAAGGGCTTGTAAAGTACGCAAGAGACCCCTCGTGGACCTGGTGAACTGACAGTGGGACAGCCCTAAGTGCTTGTGGACTTAGCAGGTCACGCCTCTCAAGTCTGTGAGTGTGGACATTGTGATCGGGGGCCAAAATGTGCGTCCTGCTCATAGTTCAGCCGTAAAATCCCCGCGCACCACAGAGCGCCTCTTCTGAAAGTGAAGGTAAAACATGAGGCTCATGTCGGCTGATAAAGGGGTTTATTGTGGCCCTGAACAATAAAACAAAGGAACAAATAATTGAATCTTTGCATTGAACAGCCAAACTGACAGTAACGGACGTCCAGTAACAGAACAGCCCTGGTGTTTATTTGCATATCGGGCAGGTAAAACAAAGATCTGATCACAAACGGACACTCGAGACACATTGCAATGCCAGGTGTGAACTGATGTAGTCAGAGCTGTCCACTTGTGATTGATCCCCGGGGACGTGTGTTAATAACAGGTCTGAACAGCCTCATAGTCTAATAGTCTATTGGAAACGGCCTGTAAATGCGGGTCATCTGAAGGCGACCTCCACTGTAAAGTCAAATCAGCATCAGTCTTTGTGGAGATGAAACGTGTTCTTCGGATGATTCTGCAGAGGTTGTTCATCTGGGGGCGTCGACTGCGGCGGCGTCGAGTGAATTATCAGTGGCGTCTTCTTCACCTCCCACAACCTCCGACACCACCTACGTGAAAGAGCAGAACAGTATGAGACAGGACTCGACTTACTGCTGCTGGAGAAGAAATGTTTGGGCTAAAAGGTGTAATTTTCAGCCAAAGAATGCTTTGATAATTTGTGTCCTGTCATGGCTGAAATGCCGGCATACAGTACAAGAACGGGGACACAACAAAAATTACAGCCTTCCGACTGATGTGTGTCAGTAGCTTGTTTTTGCAAAACATCTTGTTTCACAGCCTGTTTACACTGATTTTCATATTACAGTAGTGTTTTTCCAGCTGGTTGAGCAAGTTAGTCAATGTTGCTTTGTGATGCAGACACAAGTCTCATCCGCTCTTTGCATATGATTTGTTCATGCTTAACATCAGCTGGCTACTTCCTTAGTTACTTTTGCTTTCAAAGTTTCCATCTGACACATTTTAAAATGACAACCGTGTAAAAGAGTATTAAGGATGTAAAGTTACTTCACAGCTGCATATATGATATAACGTTAATACTAAAAGACTGAGGCTAAAGCTAGCTTACACCCTTGTAAACATTGGTCGGATGAAATATGAAACGGACATGTACCTATACAATAGATGACGGAGATATACTCATTAACATAGGAAAAGGAAGCGCAGAGATTAGATTACATGCAGACTTTGAGACGGTCAGGCAGTTGGTGTTTGCAGGGAGGGACGTAGCAAAGGGTCGATTCATTTTTGTGCTGCCTGTTTGGACTGCGGCCGCAACATCGAGGACATTTTATTATAATACTCTCATTCATATTGACTGGAAAAAGCTTAAGCCACCTGTATTTTGGATTCTTTAAAAACAACACATTAAGGTTCTTTTTCATTACTAAATAACTGCTTTTTTTTTTTTTTTTTAAATATGAGAAAGAATACATTTAGAAGAAGATGAGAATTTAATATTTTATATTTAACTACATGTTGTTTCTAGGAGAGGAACAGTAAAGTCACTATATCGGCTCAATAAAATCTCACTGGAAAGAAATCTGAAATGTCAATGTTATAATAAATTACACCAAAACAACATGCATTTGACAAATATTTACGATGTTCTGGTATTTACATAATCCTACGAGAGGACAACAAACTATAAACGCTTTTGTTAGCAAAATTCAAGACTTTGTGAACAATATTCAATACTTTTTTTTAATACTAAAAGCCCCTGTGATTACCCAGACTCAGACTGTCTCACGTTAACTTCAGATGAGGGACTGTGTAGGATTTTGTTCCCCATCATTCACACGAGAAGCACGTGGATCCTGTAACCGTCAGTGTAGTGGAATGTGTTGTGGAATTACTTTAGCGATCACAGCATTATGATGATCAGGAATATGATTTTATTATACCCCACCTCGTATTCTGTCCTACACTGCAACCGCAGGATTGGTGTCTGAGCGCCATCATTCAACTGAACGATTCAAGATATTAAAGACGTTGAAAGCCCCAAAGTGAGAACTGACCTGGTCGTCCATGATGGCATCCACATCTCTTTCCGAGAGCTCCTGTCCTGAGGCGTCCAGGTCGACCTGGTCCGGGTCTTCTCCAGTCAGGATGTCCATCGGGGCCTCGGCGATGGCTCTGATGGTCTGGTCCTCCAGGGCCAGGGCCGTGTCAAACTGTAGGGGCGACGGAGGACCCTGCATACCGTCCCCTTCCACATCCAGGTCCTGTATAACAGAGGATGTTTATTATATCTAAACTTGATCCTCAAACTTACAGGAAACATTGTAAGTAGTATATGTGAACATTCATGTTATATGTATTTACACCACCAGGGGGAGCAGCCTTGTTTTGGGATAACTGATGTACTCAAAGAGGTCAATGCAGCTTCAGGTTTTTCTACTTTGTGTGAGGAAGAAGCATCCAGTTTTTGTCACATGTTTATTCCCATTCTTTATTTTTCACAGAACATTTAACAATACTGGAACAGCAAATGGTGAGCTGTGTAAATCTTATGTTTTAGTGTAACTCGCACTTAAATGCATTTGTTCGTCATCGTTGATGTGAAAACATAACACACGGTGAGGGAAAGTAAAGAGAGCATCAGAGCAGCCGCTGCCCTGCCTCACTTTCTGTTTTCATGTTGTCCTTCAACTTCACAGTTGTTTTTGTGCTTTGTGGTCACTTTGAGACTCATGTGTAAACATTATAGCCTGCCATGCAGCTGATCCTCTTTAAGCCTCGAATAGCCAGATCTCCACAATTCATTTTAGCGCAGCGCCAATGAATCAGCTAAAAAAAGCAGAAGTGCAAAGACTCAACTGGCAAAATTTGGGGACTTCTGAACTGATGACTCAAAACATAAAGGTTTCAGGGACAGCCCTAGTTTGAACTGTACCAAAGAAGCAACAGATGTTGTGAAAACACCCTAAAACAACAGAGACTGAGCATCAAACAGTGTGTGCTGCACATGACATTTTGTTACAATGCATATAAATTAGATGGGAGTGGCAGGGGAACATCGTTTCCACGTACATCACTGAACTCTAGGGGAAGGCTCTCCGTGGGCTGAAGCTCTGCAGCGCTCAGATACATGTCTCTGCTCGCGGTGGTGAGCTGCTCCTGCGGTGGAGGTTCTTGCTCCGGCTGGTACATGGGGGGAGGCAGGGTGAGGTGGAGCGGGCAGCGAGGATCGTCTGACTGACCCATGTGCACGGTGCGGTCACAGGGTACATCTTTCAGGCCCGGACACATTTTGAAAAGCACCTGATTGCTGTCCTGGTAGATGTCTGAGTGTCTGGTTGTCAAGGACGATGACACATGATGTCCACACGCAAAAGAAATTACAAAAGCAATCAAACAGATGAAGCAAAAAAATATAAAATCAAAAGGCTAACCTCTTCACATTGTGATTAATGGGAAATTCAAATTAATATTATTCCAAGTACTAATTATTCTTAAGGAAATAATCTTGTTATAATTATTTCTCAAGTGTTTTGCAACATAATAAGCAGCCTTATGTCGACTGCATTAATAACATGTCTGAGTGGTTTTGTACAAGTTAGTGATTTTGTTTGTGCATTAGTTCCTTGCAGGGTTAGTCAGCTTGTTCACAATGCAATGCTGGTGTCATAACATTTGTATTATGTATGGTTACAACCACGTTTGATTACTGTGCTTTTAAAGACTCACGGTAAACACTGTCCGGCATCAACGAACATTAGCAGACGCAGCAGCAACATGGGTTTGTTTTGCATAAATTAATGAAAACACTGGCATCAAAGGATATGATGCCATTTCAAATCATGAGGAGGTTTTCAAAATAAAAGCACATTTTAAAAACACTGCAATAATATTGATAAACGTGATAATTTTGGTTATTATAGTTGTTTAATCACAAAGTTCGGTACTTGCAATAAAACTATTTTGTTTCTGATACAGAGAAAACTATGATGTAAATCAGTTTGAAAAGCACCATACCAGCTTAAATAAAAGATGAAATTATGGTAAGAATGAAGGCAGGTGTGGGAAGGGATTCTGTACCTTCCAACTGAACAGATTAGCCCCTTTTTAACTCTGGGAAAAATCTACAGACCACAGGAAGGAGTTTATGTAGGCTCCCTTTGAAACCAGCAGCTACCTCAAGCTGCTGGTCTTGATCGGGGCCAAAATGAAGATGGTTCAAAAGAGGAAGATGAAGGACAGTTGTGGTATATGATAGTTTGAATTTAAACCCACGTTTCAACTGAAGAGACGTTAATATAGTTTTCAGTTCATACAGGAAAACACATCTGTGGTTTCTTGTATGGAAACAGATCGTACTACTGTGGTCAAACCCACGCTGGAAACATCAGTGAGGATACGTGTGACACAGTGCCGGGTCATAGGCAGGCAGGGGTTCGAACATCGGACTCCCTCCGCAAAGGAGATACACTTCTCGTACACTGTTCTTGTGTGAGGCTGCAACAGATGAAAGAAGAGTTAGACACAGTGAAAACAGTAAACTGTGGGAACCAAAGTATTTCTGTTATATGCAGTCTTATTCTTTTAACTGTGTTCATCCTGTCATCATTGCTGGATGCTACAAATCTGTCAGAGGAAAAGGCCTGTAACAATAAAATGACATTTTCTGGGTTTCCTGATGTGCTTCATGTGATTTTTAAATCTTAACTTCATTCTGCTGAACTCAAATATGTTGAGTATAACCTCCAAACCGAAAATATGTTATTATCCCTCAACTCTCTGTAGTAATCAGCAGACTGGAGCTCACCACTTCCCTGCAACATTTAAAGCAGACCTATTCAATTGAAGACCCGTGGTTTGAGCCTGGCCCATTAACAACCACGATCCGGCCCTTTGATCATTTATAAGTATGAAAAAAAAAAGAGTATAAATATATCAGGCTTGGGCGGTATAAAGGTATTATGGTTCATCAAAGTATTAAGAAATCCAGACAGCATGATTTTCAATAATGTCATAAATACAGACACCTCCCTTTCTATTAAACCGATACAGATATGCTGTATTGGGGGCGTTGCAGTATGGTAGGTATGGTAGGTGCTGTAGTGCACAGCACACGCCACCAGAGGTCAGTGTCTCTCCTGGTGGACAAGACTGCGCAGCTGAGCTGAGAAACATGGTGTCTGGGGGTTAAAGTTACAGGACAAACTACTAAAAAGAAAAATGCCCCTGCCCTAGGAGTATACTGGGTTTAGTCCCAGTGATGAACCTGAAAACACTGCAGACCACTGACTGTTCAGACGGGTGTAGCGTGTTGAGTTGTACGTTTGGCGAGTATGAGAGAGGGTGAGTAGCAGAGAGTGACGGTGAATGGACGCTGAGCAGAGAGAAGGGGGAGCAGTGAAGATGTCAGTCTGGCAGTGCAGTGACGGCGCCATAAATGTGAGGTGTAGGTTTGAGTTTGTGGTGAATAAAGGCTGCAAATATACATCTGCGAGGTTGGCGCAAGGCTGTGTGTCATTTCCCAACTGTGGGAATACTGACGCTATGATGTTAAGCTCAGCCTATGTTGAGGGGAGTATTATCTACACTGGAGCAGAGTCAAGTTGAGCCATTTTGCACAATTTTTACATAAATACTGCCATAATTCAATATACCACAATATCATTTCTGGAAGGTATGAAACCACTCAAGCCCAAAATGAGATGCTTATCAGCCCATTAATTTATTAAAACACTTCACCTCAGGCTGTTAAAGCAGTGTTAATTAAGAAGAGTCAAACTGTATGCAAAAGATGTCAGATGCAACACTGTGTTGATCAAAACAATAAGACACCTCTACTGTAGGATTAACATGGTGCATTGTTTTTTCTGGTACCTTTACAAGTTTTTTACAAGTGTGAAAACTAATTAAGTGGAGAAAAAAAATGCATTGTGTTCATCGTTTCACACATTTAACTTCCTAACATTACAGATCAGACATAGATTTAATTTTCCTGCCTCTTGTCAAAGGGCCAGTTCTCAAAATTACCAAAAAAATTCCCTCCATCTGGTGAACTCACCCTTTAACATTAATTTAAAGTCTTAAACACTTGTTAATTTAACAACTTTTTTTTTTTTTTTTACTGTGATTGGGGTCATACCTGAGGGGCTCCTTCTGTCACAGCCTGCCTCCTCTCCCTAAGCTGTCGGTGCAGCAGGGCCTCCACACCGTACCGACGACGGTATCGGCGTAGAGCTTTGAGCTTTTTCAGGTTCTCCCTCTCCTTCATGGACAGACCCTCAGGTCCTGTCAGCAGACTGCTCCCTGACATCAACATAAACAAATACAGATATTGCTGAGGGCTTGAAGCCACATAAACATTTCTGGAAAAAAGTATGAAGTAAACACAGCAAAACATGTTCAGTTAGTAATCGAATGGTCACATATTTACCGAGAGTTTCGTGCTCCACTTTGCGGTTGTGCAGGTATCGGCGCTTTTTCTCCTTGAGCAGGTGCTGCAGGCGTTTGAACTGGTCGATATAGAGGGACTGGAGCCTAATGAGTTTTTCTCGAGTGATGAGTGCCACCTCCTCTGCAGTGTACACTCCTGCATGTCTGTGATTTACAAGGAAAACAGAATGCATTACATACAGTGCTGTACAAGAAGCAGATGAAAAGAAAACACCAAAGAGAAAGAAAAACATTTGCCTGTAGATTACTTTTTTTTGCAGTTCTAAGTATTTCCTCTGTGCACTGCATTGTGGGACAGTGCTGTACACTGTTTCTCTCTGCTATGGATTATGGTGATGTGACTCATAGGCATGCCTCTGCCTCCACTCTTGAGCCCTTGGATGCTTTTATCATTTATTGCTGATGATGTTTGCAGCACTCAGCATTGCATCCTGTATTAAAAAAAAAAGTTGGATGGCCTTCTCTATCTGTGAGACATGATATGCATATGTATTTCTTTATTTACAAGAGTGTTATTGGGAGGTTGCCATCTTATATCTTCTCCGTATCAGACCGTATCAAAAACAGTCCAATAACTGTCTTTCACTGCAAGTCCCTCCAGTTTTTACTGAGCTGGGAAGATCTATTTTTAGTGTCTATGCCTCGACTACCTGCAGCTCTTTACAAAGCACCAGAAAAATCAATACTCTGGTACCCCTCAGTGAATATAAAGCCACGATCAAAAATCAATCAGCTCGTGTTTGTTTCACTTGAATTGCTTATGTATCTTTTATCTTATATTTTTTATTATTGGTATTTATATACTTATTTTAATTGTTTTCCTTTACCTTATAATTCTTATTATTCAAACTATATAACTGTAACATCATAGTAAATAAGGGCTGCCAACACCAATAAAAATATAATAAATAGATCCCCTAAATCTTACACACTGGACCTTTAAATTGAGGTACCATACACGTACAGCACGCTTAGTTTTTGTAGTTTGATTTCTGACTTTTGCCTTTACTCAATTTTGTCACTTCCTCTACGTGGACCACACTACATACTCAGAACTAGTTTGTAGTTTGAGTTAGGGCACGGCTATAGCTGATGTTATGACAAGAATGTCTGAGCAGACATCCAAAAAGTAAGATTCACACAAAAATTCGAATCCAGTAACGTAACAATGCGACTTTAGATTAAAACGAAATGGTCAGGTAGTTCAGCTTACTTCAGAGGATCCTCGTGATCACTGTCAACGCTGTCTGCATCACTGTCAGGGTCTCCTCTCCATGTCTGGTCCAGTACCAAGGGACCCTGCTCCTCCTCACTCAGACTGTCCTCATCTGTCCAGAGAAGGTGGAGTTAAACATTACAACAATATTTATACTTGTTAAAAATCACCACATCAATTTACCACGAACCATAATACCAGGGCTTTTCCTATCCAACTCAAAGATGGGCTGCTTTTGTATTTCTGACAAAGAAAAAATTAAAGTTTTTTTTTAATGCCGAAGTGTGCCTTTTTTCACCAACTGCTTTGGTGTCCTTATACCAGATGTGTAGCACTCGAGAGTGAAAGGCAATGAGCGAATAACACATTCACAATTTCTGCAAGATTAACATAATCGTGAGGTTCACAAATGAGTTTGTAATGAACGCCAGGTTGGCTTTAGTCACAGAAGTAAATGTGACTGAATATCGAATCTCAGTACACACTTTGAATGCTGGTACTTAACAGAACATTTAGGCAACATGTGTGAACAAACACGTACACCTTCTACAAGATTATTAATAATTTCAAGTCAAGTTAAGTGAGTATTTCTACTTAACATGTTTCCTAAATATCAGATGACACATCGTAGTCATTTCCTGATTTATTACAGTACATATATTACAGATTTCTCCTTTAATATCTTTGTGCTGACTTGTACTTATTAGTGTAAATTATGATTTCAAAAAAATACTAAGTTAGTCTCATGTAGCACAACTATTTTGATTGCTTATGTGTAATTTATTTGTGTTGTATATTTTTTAAATAGCATCCATGT